>PVJX010001875.1:0-146127 GCA_004027295.1 Dolichotis patagonum
CCATGCTCTTCTTGATTTCATTGTTTGTGTTGAGAAGTCTGCCGTGATTCTGATAGGTTTTCCTTTATAGGTGATCTCTCTTTTCTCTCTGACAGTTTTTAGTATTCTATTCTTATGTTGGATTTCTGGGATGGTGATTATTATGTGTCTGGGTGTAGTTTTATTTTGGTTATGGCTGTTTGGAGTTCTATATGCTTCATTTATCCAGATATCAGTTTCTCTTCTGATGTTTGGGAAGTTTTCAGCTATTACTTCTGTAAATATCCTCTTGATATCATTTGGACTGTCCCCTTCTTTTTCACTTATCCCTATTAATCTTATGTTATTTTTCTTTGCATCGTCTTGCATGTGTTGAATTGTTATTTCCTGATTCTTTGTTATTTTTAAAAGATCTTGTCTTTCCTGCTCACTGGCTGTAATCTTGTCTTCGAGGTCTGAAATTCTATCTTCACTTTCATTGAGGCATTATTTACAGCTTTCAATAGTATTTTTCATTTCCTGTATATCTCTTTGAATCTGCTTTATGCATTCTGTTTGTTTCTTATATTGTTCTTTCAGGGATTCTATCTGTTTGCTTTGTTCCTCTAATTTTTTTGCTGTGTTTTCACTAGATGTGTTCACTATTTCTTTCACTATTTTTATCAGTTCTTCTTTTACCTGGGCAAGTATTTCTGGTTTGAATTTCTCCATAGCTTTCCCTATTTGCATATTTATTTCATTTGATATCATTTCAGACATTTCAGGTGTATGGCTTCTTTTTTCTTCTAGGTACATGGCTTCTAATCTTTCTTGGGGAGGGCTGGGGCTTTGAGCCTGCCTTTTGGTGTTTCCTTTTGTCATTTTTCTATATTTCCTTGCTTTGCACAATGTTCCAAAGCTTTCTCTGCATGTGTGGCGAATTACCTCTTGCACCCTCAGTTCCTGGAAGGGCAGTGGCTCCCCCCCACAGGCTCTTGGCTTCCTCACAGGGTCCTAACTCCCCTCTGTGGGCTCCTGGCTCCCTAAGTTGTAAGGCAAATGCTGAGTGTGGTCAACCCAGACCCTGTGGAATCTCAGGCAGGCCAGGCCACTGTGCTTTGTCCCAGGCAGGTCTCCAGGAGTTTCCCTGCAAATGAAGGGTGGGCCTACATGTCCCAAAGAGTCAGGCCAAATGCTGGTTCCTGCAAAGTTCCCCATCCCAAACAGACCTGGCCAAGATGCCAGTCTCCACAATATTCCCAATCCAAATAGCCCGGGCCACTCTGCAGGTCCGAGAGGTTCAGGTCCCAAAGAGACAGGTCGTGATGCTGGTCTCTGTGAGATTTCCTGGGGGTGAAGTGTGGGGCTATGAGCCCAAACAGACCTGGCCCACATGCTGGTCTCCGGGCAGTTCCTTGCAGATTAAGGGGGGGCCTACCAGTCCCAGTCGCACAGAGATGCTGGTCTGTGCAGACTTTCAATACAAACAGCCCGGGCCACTCTGCAGGTCCGAGAGTTTCGGGTCCCAAAGAGACAGGCTGCGATGCTGGTCTATGTGTATACTTTTGTTTGTCTACATTTATATATGTTCCTGTATAGTTTATTTCTAATAAAAATGATAATTTGTCTTCAGTTTTTCTTAATGGCTCTCATTTGATAAATAATGTTTAGATTTTTAGATTGATAATCATTATTTTCTCCTAAATAAATTTTTTAAAATGGGAGTAGAATTTTCTGACATGCAAGTTTGTGAGAATAAATTATTAAATAATTGAACATCTCTACTATTTAATTTATGCATTTAAAACATTTATTTTATTGAAAAAAGCCAATTATAAAAATGATCACAAATAGACTTTCTATAACTAGAAAGGTTTTTTTAACAAAATAAAAATGATGTATTAACTGTAAAATAAAATAATTTTATTTTAAAATTTTAAGTCATTGGATTTAAGTGGAACATAAACCACTTAAGGCATGATTCCCCTAAATTGAATTAAAGGTCTATTGAAGTGGATTGGCCAAATTTGTTGCAGTCAGTGTCTGTATTTGCATTTTTATTAACATTGTCACATAGAGGGGGAATAATGTGCCTCTCTCCATTAAGGAACAGTTGATTTATACATTTATAGTCCATCAATACTGTGATTTTTAGATGCTTAGACAAAAAAAGGAAAACCATGGCAGTAATTCTCTTCAAGGTCAGGGAAAAGCTGGGGAAAGAGAGGGCCAACTAAGTTCTCACTGGAATGAAAAAGCGCTGTGTTCCAATTGTCCTTTGCCTAACACCGTGCAAATGGAACAAACATGAAATGATGAGATAGATTATAAGAACAGAGTCCAGCATGTTCCAACACCTCTACATGACAAATAATGTGGTAGTGTGACAAATAATACCAAAGGACAGAAATAATTTTATGCATCATTGGCTTGACTGCAGGAGCCCGTGTCCTGAAGGTGTCTTATGTCTCTGCTCTGGTTTAAATATGTTTCTCAACATTAATGTGTTGAAAATTTAATGAGCAGTGCTAGAACCTTCAAGAAATGAATAGGTCATAGTGCTCTGCACAGGATACCACTGTTAAACTAGGAATGGGTTTGTCATCACTGGATTCATTTTGTGTAGTGAGAGTGGCTTTATGACAAAACCGAGTCTGGGCCTCTCCTGATCTCTTTATGTGCTTTCTTGCCCTTCTACTTCTGCCTCTGCTGTATAATGCAATACAAAAAGCCCTAACCAGATGATGGTCCTTAATCTTGGAATTTTTAGCCTCAAAAACCAGGACCCAAATAAATTTCTGTTAAATATACGTTTTCCACTTTGTGTTGTTCTGTTGTAGAAGAACAAAACAGACTAAGATGAAGTCTTGATATTAAGAATAGGGGCTTTTTCTATAATAATTCATGAAATGTGGAAACTGAATATGAGCTTTGGAACTGAATATTGAGTAAAGGCTGGAGTGATTTAGAGAAGCAGGTAAATCAACCCATGTTGCTAAAAATTGGAGTTTTGGTGAGGGTTCAGGGGAGTACAAATACTATCAAAATGGTGTGGAATTTCTAACAGGTCACGTTAACTTTCATGATCAGAATGTTGATGTGAATATGGACAGGTAAGTCCATTTTATTGAAACCTCAGGAAAAAATGAAGAACAAATATTGGAAACTGGGCTAGAAACCTTCCTGGTTTTACAGTTTTGAAAAACATGACAGTTTTGTGTCTATGCCCTAAAGCTTTAAAAAAAAGTACAGTGGTACCTTGATTTAAAAACTTAATTTGTTCTACAGTTTCAGGGAAGATGACCACGTCTGTGTTTATGTGGAGAAGAGGCTGTGGTTGTTATTGTCACCTGATGACGAATTAGCGCACAGAAACATAATTATGCCAAAGTTTTTGTTTGCAAACCAAATTGTTTGCAAACAGAGGAACTTGTGAATTTAAGTATTACTGTAAAATTTAAGAGCCAATAATTGGAATAGCAGATAGAATAAACATCTAAGCAACAAATTATTCAAGTCACTATGTGACTTTTGGGATTTTTATAGCAAACTGAAAAAAATGTGATATAAATATAAAATTTACAATTAAATAGAAATCAGATTTGGGGAAAGAACAGCCTTCCTATTACAGAATAGATCCTTAATGTTTTCCAAAAGGCTCATGTGTTTAGAGATAGGCTCTAGAAAGATCATTAGAGCATGATGACTCTAATGCATCAATTGGTCAATCCACTGATGAGTTCATACATTGATACTATCAGAGGTGATGGAAAACATGGAGGTAGGGTCTAGCTTGAAGGGCGTGCACTTGGAGACCATTATTTTATCCCGCATTCATTCCTCTGAATCTCTTTCTCTCTCTCTCCTTTCCCTCTTCCTCTCCCTCTTCCCCTCCTTTTCCCTCTTTTTCTCCCTCCTTCCCTACTTCCTGTCTGCCATAAGGTAAACAGCTTTTCTCTTCCATGCCACTTCACTATGATGTTCTTCCCCTCCACTGGGCCAGAAATGATGGAGCTAGCAGACCACTGACCAAAACCTCCAAATGATTAGTCACAATAAATATTTCCACCTTTAAACTGACCATCTCAGGAATTTGTAATAGTGACAGAACATAAACATATTTCTCATGTAAAAAATGACAAGGCTCTTTACCAAAGTAAATCACAAGTGTGGCCAAGTGTAAATTTACTAGAGATCAGTACTGATGGAAAACAGCAAAATGCTAGTCATCAAGAATATGAGTGGATGACCGCTCCCCCATTCATTTCAGGTATCTTCATGGAATGCTTAAAGGCAAGGCTTATAGAGTCACCCACAACATCAGCAGTCACTGCCCTGCACTTCCTCAAATCTCCAGGCCACATATTCTGTCACAGTGTTCTTTGCCTTCCTCAATTATGGTTCAGGCAGGTCAAAAGCAGCTCCTGTCATTTTATCTAAAAGTGACAACAGTAAGTCTTGGTAAATAGCCACATCATGCTGTCTCTGCAGATGCAAAGAGTGTGGAATCTATGTACCTGACTGGCCTTCATCCAAGACTCAATGATTAATATGTTGTACAACCTGAGGACCCAGGCAGAAGCTTGCTTTGCACAAAGTGAGGAGCTACCATGTGGCGTCCCCTCCAAATCAATGACCAGGGAAGTCATGGAAAGGGGGCCACCTCCAAGAACCCAGAACTGTAAAGATACCAGTATACAAATTAGCTTGGAAGAGCTGCAAGCATGAGATTTCAACTGGTGCAGCATGGGAACTTCCTGTGTAGGCTAAACCAAGAAGTCAAGGAGACAGAGTAGTCTAAGATTTTTGGCGGCCCAGCACCCATTCTGTGTATCAAAGAGTTGCCACACAGAATGAGATTACTATGTAATGTTAAGATTTAACATTCTTTTTGTTGGGTTTTCGGATTACTTGGAACCATTTACTCCTTTATTCTTGCTTCTTTACCCTTTCCAAAATTGCCAAGTCTCAACATTATGTTCCGATAGTAAATAACTTGCTTTGATTTGTCAAGATTGGAATTGGAGGGAAACTGCCTTAGATGAATTATCATTTGAGTCTCAGTCATAGTTGAGTTAGATAAGGCTTCGAATTTGGAGTTTTTAATTGATATTTAAAAATTTAGACTTTTGAGGCTATTTGAATTCTGGTAGTTGCAGTTTGCATGTGAGGAAAAATATACATTTTGGAGGCTATAGACAACATAATTGCTTGAATGTAAACCTCAAAGTTAATATGTTGGAAACTTAATTCCCAATGTATAGTTTCGAGATATGAGATTTTTAAGAGCTGATTAATGTCTTTTCATGCAACTAATTTATTATAAAAGTGAATTCACTCTCATGTACACACTCTCTCACTCATGTAATACTTTCCATCAAACCATGATATATCTAAAAGCTCCCATCAGATATTGGCCCTTGATCTTGGATTCATCAGCCTTCACAATCAAAAGTCAAATTTTTTTATAAATACTCAGCCTGTGGTTTTCTGTTATGGTCACATGAAACAGACTAGGACACTCTTCAAAACAAGGGAAGATTTCTAGTTTAACTTTGATGTAAAAATTTAAAATATATAAGGCTTTGTGCTATAAAAATAATTTTTATTAGAATATATATATATTTCTTTGGAAAGACAAAAACTCTAGATGCCATTTATCAAAGGCTTATGCTAAGTATCAGACATTATGCTATTCATATTATATACATTACTTCATGGAAACATCATAAAACTCTGTGTGGTATGATCATCACTTCACGATAATCACAGCTTCATAATGAAGAAGGTGAAAAAGTTGAGAAAAGTTAAGAAAATTGTTACAAAGCACCAAGTTAATATGTAGTAGAAGCTGTCTGATTTCCAAGTTCAAACATTTAACTACACACTTTGATTATTCAAATTATAAATTATTTCAAATTAACCTTGTGGTTTTTCAAATAACATGTTCACTATCAGATTTGCTTTGAATGTGTGTCTCAAAGTTCGTGTGTTGCAAATTAAATCTGCAAATTCATATGTTGTTGACATTTGAAATTGAAGCTTTTCATAAATAAAAGAAGAATTGATAAAAACAGAGAAAGAAATAGTGAACGCATCTAGTGAAAACACAGCTAAAAAATTAGAGGAACAAAGCAAACAGATAGAATCCCTCAAAGAACAATATAAGAAACAAACAATGCATAAAGCAGATTCAAAGAGATATACAGGAAATGAAAAATTCTATTGAAAGCTGTAAAAACCGCCTCAATGAAAGTGAAGACAGAATTTCACACACAAACAATGAAATCAAGAAGAGCATGGAGTGAAATATTTCAGATCCTAAAGGAAAACCAATTCCAACACAGACTGATGTACCCTGCAAAACTGTCCTTCAAAATGGATGGAGAAATAAGATACTTCCATGACAAAGAACAGCTGAAAAACTTCATGAGCACCAAACCAACACTGCAAAGAATACAGAAAGACATTCTATATACACATAGGATAAAACCACCAAGCAAGGCAGACAATTAAATAGAATGGAAAGCTAAAGATACAACAGCAGAGGAGATAACATGTCAACAATAAACCAATATATATAGCAGTTATAACCATTAATGTAAATGGCCTCAATTCACCAATCAAAAGGAACAGCCTGGCAGAATGGATCAAGGAATAACATCCAACCATGTGCTGTCTACAAGAAACCCATCTTACCCAAAAGGAAACCCATAGACTGAAAGTCAAAGGATGGAAAACAGTCTTCACACAACAGGCAACCAAAAAAAAAAAAAAAGCAGGAGCAGCAATCCTGTTGCAGACAATGTGAACTTCAAAACAAGAATGCTCCAAAGAGATAAAGAAGGTCATTACATACTAGTCAGGGTAAAACTTCAAGAGGAAGAGATAACCATCTTAAATATATATGCACCAAATTCCAGAGCACGCAGCTATACAAAAGCAAATATTAATGGAAATAAAAAATCAAATAAGTAATAACACAATTATAACAGGAGATTTTAACACACCATTGACACAGAGGGACAGATCAACTAGACAGAAAATCAGCAAAGAAATAACAGAACTGAATCACACCTGTGAACAAATGGACTTGATAGACGTATATAGAGTTTTCTAGCCAACAACATCAAATACACCTTCTTCTCAGCAGTACATGGGACATTCTCTAAAATGGACCATATATTAGACCACAGAACCTATGTAAGTAAATGCAAAAGAATTGAAATTATCCCATGCATGTTGTCGGATCATAGCACCATGAAATTAGAAATTAACATAAAAGCAACTGCAAAAGCCTCACAAACACATGGAAACTGAGTAATACACTCTTGAGCAATCAGTGGATCATGGAGGAAATTAAAGAAGAAATTAAACAATATCTACAAGCAAATGAAAATACAAACACAACTTACCGGAATTTGTGGGATTCAATGAAAGCAGTCCTCAGAGGAAAATTTATTGCACTGAGTTCCCACATCAGGAAGACAGAACGAACACAAATAAACAGCCTGATGCTACAACTCAAACATCTAGAAAAAGAAGAGCAAGCCAAGCCCAAAGCCAAAGGAAGGGAGGAAATTATAAGAATTAGAGCAGAAATTAATGCAATAGAGACTAAGAAAGCAGTGCAAAGGATCAAGGAATCAAAGAGTTGGTTCTTTGAAAGAATAAATAAAGTTGATTATCCCCTGGACAACCTTATTAAAAAGGGGAAGAAAAAAACTCAATTTCATGCATAAGGAATGAAAAAGGTGAAATTATTACAGACTCTGTGCAAATACAGAAAATCATCAACACCTATTTAGAAAACCTCTACTTTTATATGTTCGATAACACTGAAGAAATAGAAAGATTCCTAGATACATATGAACTACCAAAGATGGATCAGGAAGATGTAAAACTGCTAAATAACCCAATTTCTATTAATGAAATTAAAAATGTAATTAAGTCCTTGCCAACAAAGAAGAGCCCAGACCCAGATGTATTCACTGCAGAATTCTACAAGAAATACAAAGAAGACTTAATTCTGACACTCCTCAAACTCTTCAATGAAATTGAAAGGGAAGAAATTCTTCCTAAGTCATTCCTGGAAATAAATATTACTCTAGTACCAAAACCTGAAAAAGACCCAACTAAAAAAGAGAACTATAGGCCAATCTCTGTGATGAACATAGATGCAAAAATTCTCAATAAAATATTAGCAAACAGGATAAGGCAAATCATGAAGAAGATTATTCACCCCAACCAAGTGGGATCAAGTGGGATTCATCCCAGGAATGCAGGGATGGTTCAACATACATAAATCAATAAATGTAATCCACCATATCAATAGAGCCAAAAGTAAGAACCACATGATCATCTCTATAGATGCAGAAAAAGCTTTTGATATGGTCCAATACTCATTCATGATAAGAACCTTACAGAGAATTGGAATAGATGGTCTTTACGTCAATATGATAAAGGCCATCTTTGACAAACCTACAGTCAGTAACATATTAAATGGCCAAACACTGAAAGCCTTTACCTTAAAATTAGGTACAAGACAAGGATATCCCCTATCATAGCTCCTATTCAACTTAGTACTGGAAATACTAGCCAGAGCAATTAGACAAGAGAGAGAAATAAAAGGAGTAAAGATAGGAAAAGAGGAAGTTAAATTATCATTATTTGCAGATGACATGATACTTTACATACAAGACCCCCAAAACTCCATTGAAAAACTCCTAGATATAATAAATAAATTCAGCAATGTAGCTGGATACAAAGTCAACACTCAAAAATCAATAGCATTCCTATACACTAACAACAAAAATACTGAGAGAGAAGTAAGAGAAGCCACATTGTTCACACTAGCATCCAAAAAAATGAAATACTTAGGAATTAATCTCACGAAGGATGTAAAACAGCTATACAAGGAAAATTATAATATCCTGAAAAAGGAAATCAAAGAGAACCTCAGAAAATGGAAAGACATCCCCTGTTCATGGATAGGAAGAACAAACATTGTGAAAATGGCCATTCTCCCAAAATTACTATACAGATTCAATGCCATCCCAATCAAAATACCACTAACATACCTCATATATCTAGAGATATCACTCCTAAAATTCATCTGGAACCACAAGAGACCTAGAATTACAAAGGCAATTCTGAGCAGCAAAGGCAAGGCAGGAGGCATCACAATCCCTGATTTGAAATTATACTACAAAACCACTGTAATAAAATCAACATGGTACTGGAATAAAAACAGACCTGAAGATCAATGGAATAGATTGGAAGATACAACCACAACCACAAACTCACTCAACCACCTTATCTTTGATAAAGGGGCCAAACATGTTCACTGGAAGAATGACAGTCTCTTTAACAAATGGTGCTGGAAAAATTGGCTACCCATATTCAGAAAACTAAAACTAGATGCATGCCTATCACCATGTACTAAACTAAAATCCAAATGGATCAAAGATCTCAATCTTAAAATAGAAACACTAAATCTGTTGGAAGACAAAGTAGGTAAAAACCTCAAAGATATAGGGGTAGGCAGAGAATTCATGAACAAGAATCAAACCACATGAGAAATACTTCTCCCATATTCAATAACTGGGGCCATATCTTATTAAAGAGTTTCTGCATGTCAAAAGAGATTTCCAGCAGAATGAAAAGAAAACCCACAAATTGGGAAAAAATCTTAATGGATTATCCCTCAGACAAGGGACTTCTGTCTACTTATAAAGAATTAAAAAAAATCAGACCCCCAAAATTCAAAGACCCAATCCAAAAATGGGCATCTGAAATGAATACACAGTTCTCAGATGAAGAAATACAAATAGCAAATAAATATATGAAAAAATGTTCATCATCATTAGTCATTAGATAAATGCAAATTAAAACCACACTGAGATTCCATCTCACCCCAGAAAGAATGGACAGGATAGAAAAAACTACCAACAAGTGCTGGAGAGGCTGTGGGGAAAAAGGAACTCTTCTGCACTGTTGGTGGGAGTGTAGACTGGTACAACCACTGTGGAGGTCCGTCTGGAGAGTCCTCAAAAATCTGGGTTTGGAAGTCCCATTTGACCAGCTATTCCGCTTCTAGGAATATTCCCAGAAGGACTGAAAACATCATACCACCGTGATATGTGTGCACCCATGTTTATAGCAGCACAATTTGTAATAGCCAGATCTGGGAAACAACCTAAGTGCCCATCAACTGAGGAATGGATTAAAAAGTTGTGGTATTTTTATATAATGGAGTACTACTCAGCTATAAAGAATGATCATATTGAGATATTTATAAATAAATGGACATGACTTGATACCATACTCATAAGCAAAATAAACCAAACTCACATGTGTAAATACTGTATAGTCTCTCTTGTATGAGAGTTGGTAAGAGTATATAAGATTTTTATAGTAATCATGATTCCCCATTTCATTGCTTTGAATTCTTTCAATGTTTTCATTCATCAGTTGGAATGGTTTTAATCTACTTTGTTTGACTTTATTATGCATGATGGTATGAACACCGGTTTTGAAGAAAACAAAACATTATGGCAGCCATTGCTGATTTAATGTCATCTTCCTTAGAAGTCCTACCATGCTTCTACTCTGCTATTAACATTGGTTCTATCATGTTGTGTCTTATTGCGATTTAATATATGTGATAGTATAAATAAATATTTATTCAAAATGAGATATTATAGTAGCCATTGATCATAGTTATTCAGTTCAGAATGTCCTGTAATTCTTTCATTCTCTTGAACAGTTTTATACTATTGTGTTATGTTTGATATTATTGTATCTGAAACTATGCTCAACCATAGCAGAGAAAGATATTTTGACAGCTACTGTTAATGTCTGGTTGTCTTGTTGTAAAGTGTTGTGTTGCTTATGTTGTTCTGTTCTGATCTGCTTTGTTCTGCCCTCTTTTGTTTTATTCTCTTTAAAATAAAAAAAAGTAATAAGAACTGCAGGATTGATAAAACCCAAAATGCATAATTGCTACTGTAAAAAAGAGAGCAAAAGAAAGTGCTCTAAAGGATATAACTGCATGTATGTTTAAGTGTGGAAGATAGATGACTATACTACTGTTTTTGTTAGATTGTTGAGCAGAACTGTTAATAGTCTCAATGTTTGAATGTCTACTTTGTGTGCTTTAATTTTGTAACCTGAACAACTATTTCCAAGATGACAGTATGTAACTTATCAACTAGTGATTTCTTAGTGGGTTTTTTGTTGTGGTTGTTGTTGCTCTTTTCTTTTTTTCCTTTGGAATTCTGTATGGTTGCTGCCCTTTTTTCTGTTTTGTTTGGTTGGTTTTTTTCTTTCTAAATAAAATTTAAAAAAACTAAGATATGAATAATTGAAAACTCATTATTAATCTTTGATCCTTTATTTCTAGGTATGAACATAAGAACACCTATTATGTAATGAATAATTTTATCTGCCAATAGTGACATATTATGTCTTTGTTCTAATTATATATTTTATATTTCATAGCAGAGCATAAAATATATATCCTTTTCTGAACTTTCATTTTTAATTTAAAGCTGCTTAAACTTATAACAAAATAAAATAGAGAAATCTAGTAAATTTGCTTGCAGCCTTGATCATGAATGCTAGCAATTCTGATGAAATTTTAAAACACTTGTATTAATTACCTGACTTCTTGAAACAAAAAAAGTATAAGATTACATCTGCTAACTTGTAATGAGATTTCATTTATATTGGAATGGTTTTGCATGCCTTAGGAGCTTTAAAAAAATCTAATGAAAATATAGTCTTAACAATTGACACAAAATTTTTGACCCAAACTTTTATATGATCTTGACCAAGTTGAATTCTTTTACACTGTTTCTCTTGTAAAAATAAAAATTATCCACAAACCATACATTCATATCATGGTTCAAAATGATTTACTGTTAAATTTCACAGCAACTCTACTGGATATATACCAAGAATACCTGTTTATATTACTTGTAACCAGAATGTCATAAAGTTCAATGTAATTCATGAAGTATATTTATTTTTGTATTTATTTTATAAATGAATTTATCAGTACTTAAATTTTTTCTCTTGTAAATAAGGTAATATAAAATTTAAAAAGTTCTTCTTAATGTTTTCATACATATACATTCCAAAATACATACTTGTTTCTTTTATTTATTTACTTATTTATTTTGAAACAGTGTGTCACTGTGTAGCCCAGGCTGGCCTTGAACTCACTGTGCAGCCTAGGCTGGCCTGAAACTTGTGGCAATCCTCCTGCCTCAACACCCTGCCTACTGGGATTACCCACATATACCACCACACTGGGCTTGAAATAAATTTTTAACTTGATATTTAAACATACCTCTAAGTCTTCAAAAATATATATGTGTCATCTGGAGGAAAACATTCAAAGAATTTCATGCAATTTCACCTTTTAACTTGGAAGTTTTTAATGTCTGCAAAGTATCGGCATATTGATGTCACAATCCTAAGTCCATTAAGAGTTAGCCTTCTATTTGTGAATGGATTCTTTAAGTAAACAATCTCCTTGTCCATAGCAAAGAGGACTCCAAGCTTGCATAAATGCTAGGGATTTATAAGACATACAATAATACGTGAAAAAAGTCAGTGACTCTTAAAGAGGAAAGAGATTCACTGTCTGGAAAGCAAATTAGTGCTGCTAGTAAGACAGTGCATTGTAGACCCAGAGGGCATTGACTTGAACCCTGGCTTTCCTGCGCAATAGGGTATTTTTTAAGTTGTTTGGTGGGAGGGCAATATGCTAGATCTTTCCATCCTAATTTTTCTCTTATGAAACAATGATACTTAACTCCTGTGACTATTAGAAGTATATAAATTAGTGATAATCAAACTTTTAAATAGGCATAAATGTTGTGCTAGGTTAAATCAAATAAAATTGTCATCTTCATAATTGAAAAAGGAATATCAGAAATTTTTTACATTCCAACCTAGTATTAGTGTTATCAGTCTGCTATTCTTTATTTAAGATTCAGGAATAGTTAACAGTTCCTTTCAGGAATTTCTTTAACTCATTCTTTTTTTTTCTTTTTTCTGTTGCTATGTTCAGTTCCTCAGGTCTTCTTTCTGTCCCCATCTGAAGGGGATATAGAACTATTAAATCTTGATCATGTGTAATTTATTTATTTCTCAGTCTTGAAACATCCTTTTAAATATTATTTTTATTTTCATAGCATTTATTATGCATTTATTATGCATTTATTATACATTTCATTATATCAATATGTCAACATTATAATAGCAGTGTCAATAGCAATAATAGTGTAGAATTTTCTTTCATACATTTACACCTATTTGTGAGTCTACCCAGAAGCAACCTCTCAGCCAAAATGCCAGCTTTACAGCGTGCACCCAGGGACTGCCTGTCAAGCTGATTTCAAGGCGGGAACACGGCAGATAAAGACGCCCAGCACCTGCACTGAACAAAGAGAAGAGATGATAAAAAGAAAATTGAACCCACCCTTAGATCTGCCTGCATGACAATCGTCCAAAATGAATTTGTTGTTTTTAAACAGTAACTTCCCAGGTAGGAAATTACGACTACAAGAGTAATGAGAGATTTCATGCAAGGAGGAGCTCACGATTTCTGTAGAGATCTGTTGTCCTAGAGTGATAAGCAAACCCTGCAGTCCTACAGACTGAACGGTGAATGCATTGTGCATTCTATTACTGAAAAAGGAAAAAAATGAAGGGCAGATGAAAAACTCGAGGAAGGAAGGAAGAAAGGAAGGAAGGAAGGAAGGAAGGAAGGAAGGAAGGAAGGAAGGAAGGAAGGAAACAAGGCAGGCAAGTGGTGAGGAAGGCAGGGAGCTGGAAGGGAGGGAAGAAGGCATTAAGAGAGCTAGGAAAGAGCCAAAACGGGAAAAAGAGAAAGACAAGAAATAAATAGAAAGACTGTTTTAGCCACATAAGTATGATTAAAAATGCAATAATCTTTGGAAATATTTTCAAAACTTTCTATCAAAGATATCTAAAATGACAGTTTAGAAAAAATCCCAACAAATATCATTCTAATGTATTGTTATGATGTACAGTTACAAGATTGATTTTAGAAAATATGACCATCATGGAATTGAAATTCAAATTTGGTAAATGACTCATAAAGTAGTGTAAATACTCATATATAAGGTCATCAATGGGACCTTATATATGAAAGATGTATATTTATTTTTCTCTTACCAAATTTTATAGGAGATTCAACACATACAGTAGCTCTACAGTACTCGAGACCCAAGTGTCTTCAAGCTTCGTGTTCTTTTGTCCTAGAACGTTGGTTTCATTCATTCATAATTCAGGATACGCTACATTACTTTAACAAATCACTCCTTAAACTTCAGAGGATTCATAAGAAAAGCTTATTATTTACACATATTAAAGTATATCACCAGTGAAGGGCTTTCTCCTCCAAAATCACTCAGTGAAATGAAGTGAGTGACACTCTGCCGTCATGCAGCACCGTCAGGAGGAATCTGAAGTTTCCTGATCAGCATGGCTGAAGAAAAGAGAAATTCATATTTGCAACTGACCTTTCACAGTCCATTGTGAAGTGATCAAGCTCATATCAGTTCATAGTATATTTTTGGAAATAGATTGGCTGTAAATAATGAGCTGGGCTTGGGATATGTTAGGGCTACATGGAATATTTGGTGAGAATTTCTTCTTCTTCTACTGCCAAAAGTTCCTAAAATATCTTACCATTCTAGCTTCATTTCAGTCAAAAGGAAGAAATAAAGAAGGAAATGGATGGTATTCGCCATTTGAAAAAAAAAACACAAACTGGATGATGTGCATATATACTTCTACTCATGGTCCATTGGCCAAACTTAGGTGGCTATTCTTACTTATAAAGCTAGAGAATAGGATCTTTATCCAGATGACCACATAGTTTTTTCACATTGAAGATTTCTGTTACTCAACAAAAAAGAATGGGTATCAAAAGTCAAATTTCAGCCTTAGTCACAAAGTGTATTAACAAAATTATAATGCTAATTATGTTCATATATAGAAAATGTTTGTATTTCTGGATATATATCAAACTTCAGAATTCAAAACAAACCTGAATACTTTTCTATGTGTTACCAAAATAACTTTTAAAATCAGTAGTCAATCTCCTGATGTTATTGAAATAACATCTTTCCTACTCAAAAAAAAAAAAATCTTCCTAAATACCCAGGCATCTTGTAGGTTTCTGATGGCAAAAAGCAAAGATTTGTTGTTTGTGGTCTAACATTTTTTGTAGTTACTTAAGAAGAGTTATTCATTTATGTTGCCTAGCAGAGTTTTCATGGCTTTCTTTCTCTAACAAGCAAGTCCCATTTCTAAGAACCAATGTTCCAGTTCCATAATTAAATCAAAATCAATTTAAGGAAGACAGTCGTTAGGTCTTTTCCTCCGCTTCCTTATCCTTTGTGTTGAAAACAAGATAACCAATGTCTCAGGCCCTTTGCCTATTTGAAATTCAAACTTAGGTAGCATTTTTAAAAACTCCTTATTATTGGTCACTGGGAGATTTCTTAAGAGCAAATTGGCAGAAATTCTATCATTTTAATGATCCTTAAAATCCAAAAGATTATTTCAGGCAGTATTGCTTGCAATAGTTTACCTAGATATCACATAGTTACTTTTTCCTGTTACAGATAATTTCTTTTCAGACTGCATTTTACTGGGTTACCTTCCAGAAATTCATAAATTAGACATGTATGCTAGTTAACAAAATAGTAGTATTGAGGCAAAGTGCAGAAACAACTTCTTATGCCAAGTGTTGATCACATTTAATGTAACCCAGCAGGATTTTTTCAGCCATTAATTTCTTCATGATGATTATGATGGGCCAATGTGAAGACCCCATGACAATACCTTATTCTATTAGGTTTGATGCTCTTAAACAGAAGATTCTTTGAGTTTTGATGACTCACTGCGTGATTTTGGAGGAGAAAGTCCTTCACTTTGATGACAGTTTGTAATGAAATCCACCTTTCAAAATAATCTACCATTATGGCCAGCCTAACCCTCCAGCCAGAACTCTGACTTGCCGTAGTGTTCACTGATTTACACGGGCACACGGCACCTCACTTCACATCTTAGCTATGGCAGATGCCTTCTGTGTGAATTTTCTTATTGCCTCAGACACGTGACAATATTGGAGTTCTGCAAGGTCACCTCTGCTACTTGAACATCAATTTTCCTTAAAAGTGCTCAGTAAGATTGAAAGTCAAAAGCTAGAACACTATATATAAGGAGCTCTTTGGAGTGCAGTTGGCCAATGGGAAAAAAGACAGAATCTTTCTGTAACACACTATTTCTCTTACTAAATACACTCACAACAAATGATTGGCTGGGTCATAACCAATTCAGAAATGCAACCATCTGTGTGGAATTTTCTCCCTCTTCAGTTGATTTTCTCAGCTATCTTCTTCTAAAATTTCACTCAATATAAAATATCATCAATAACTTATTATTATAAATATTTTTATATCTTATTTATAACTGTTTGGGATTTTTGTTTTGGGGGGTTTTTTTGTTTTGTCTTTTTGAGATAGGGCCTTGCTGCGTTGTCCAATGGTTCCAACAACTCCCAATATCACTACAGGTTGGAACATTCGAGATGCCAACTACAGCACCCTCTTCTTCTGTTTTTCATTTGAGACTCTGGAAATAGCAAGACAAAAAAGTCCACATTTGGAGGAAATATAAGGAATACTATATTTCCCTTTAAGTGAGGCAATTTCTTAAACAACCTCCATATTAATATTTATTAGCAATTTCAATAAAGACAAACATCTGAAAATCCTTGAGGAGAGTTGCTATCAAATTATAAGTTACTGCTCATAGAAAAGCACTGAGAATGAGTTTCTGGTAGACAAGGTATTTTTAATGTTTTCATAATCAACACATTATTCTGCATCAAGATTTATTCTTTTGAAAATAGGAATTAAGTTGTAAGTGCTACATAATCTACAAATTTAGAAACTAAAAAGAGCTCAGCATTGGTCTGGTCTTAACCTGATTACGTAAGGCAAATAAGACTCTCAGAGAGATGGAGTGCCTTTTGAAGAACTGTACCTTGTTTCCCATGTTCAGAGATCCAGAATCAAAAGCTAAATCCAGCAAATCAAAGACCCATGTCCATAGTCACTTGTGTCAATTTGCTTTACATCTCTACTTTCATACTTCTCTACCTTGATATTTTTGAAATAAAAACAAGAAGAGAAACATTTTAACATAGAATTTAATAAAAAGCCCTGAGGAACTGAAAATCAGACTTTGATTTTTAAGAAGATTTTTAGAAAAATAACACACTAACTCTCTATTTTGACTGTGTACTACAAAGCAGAAGACTATGGATGTTAAATTATTTAATCTCCTGTCTCATCAGAAGATCAAGCTTTAAAACCATGGGGAACAAACTTGTTGCTAGGGTTTGAGATTTTTCGGGCTTATGTTCCCTGAAATATTTAGCCATTCTTTGTAAACCATCCTTTATAACCCATGCTTTCATTGACTGAAGGTTTCAGAAATTCTGCCGTATGTTGGTAACAAGTCACAGTGGTTAGAATAACACTAACAAATTCCTGCTTACCTGTACCTGTCCTCTAGCTACCCTGTGAAATCTTAGCTCTATTTCTGTAAATGTCAGTTTTTGTTTGCTTAGTTTTAATGACTAATTTTGCAGGCTTGGGCCTTGAACCCAGGCCTCCATACTGAGCTCCATCCACAGTCCTGTGGTTATGATTTTTTTGTGACAGGGTCCACTTCAGCCTCTAAATTTGCTCAAGCTCGGCTCAAACTTGCAATCTTCCTACCTGAGCTTTCTACTCATTTTTCCTCTTAAAACTAAATTTTGTTTTTAATCTGAAATATAAACCATAGTAATGATGTAAGAAATAGAAAAACATAAATAAAAGAAAGAAATAACAGGAACTCACACCTTGAAATTAACTAATACTAATACTTTGGATTCATCTTTCCAGACATTTTTCTATTTACATGTATTATTCCTTTTTACAGGTATGAATTCTTACTATGGAGACAGTTTTTCTTTTGATTCTTTGTTTTAAAAAACAAAAGAAATATGTTTCCTTGTTTGACCATTCTCCCATTCATATCAAGGATTATGTTTTTGTTTGGATGAAGGAACCATTGTTTGGTAGTATTACTCTTTATCATTGATGATAATCCACAATCTAACCACTATCTTTTGAAAACACAGCCTATCTAACTTTCATCATTGTGTATAATGAGTTATTCTCTTTATCTTTAGCATTTGTCTTCATATCTTGATTGATTCTAGATAGGAAATAGTAATGCACTGCTTTTATAACCAATTTAGCAATTACTTCTGATTACTTGAAATATTATACCATTCATAAGTTAAGTAATTAAATATTAATACTTATGTTTTCCTCTTTTGTGTCCCTTTTACTTCTGTATGGTAATGGTGACTTAAACTAGGGCCTTAGCACAGTTACATCCCTAGTGGGATGTAAAAAAAAGTTTCGTTATTTTAAAACAGGGTTTAATAAGTTGTTAAATTACCAGGCCAAGATAAAATTGAAGATTCTCTTTCCTCTACCTCCCGAAGTGCTGGGA
Source organism: Dolichotis patagonum (assembly GCA_004027295.1). Lineage (NCBI taxonomy): Eukaryota > Metazoa > Chordata > Mammalia > Rodentia > Caviidae > Dolichotis > Dolichotis patagonum. Next base: position 18,580 of record PVJX010001875.1, read on the forward strand.
TTGCAGACATGTGAAACCACTTAGCGTGTTCTTTTTTTTTCATATGTTCATTGAAGAAATCCTTTCTCTAATAACCACAGAATTCAGACAGCTCTACATCAGAAAAAATGTTTGTTCATAGTATAAAATAAGACAAATTGTTAACAATTGTAAATATTAGGGACTGATAGTTGGTCTCATATTTAAATTTGTTCCAGTTTCTTATATTCATTATTATGAATCAAAAAATTCTAAGATATGTTGGTTTATTGCTTTCTTTTTCCCTCTTAAGTGTGTTGATAAAGCAGATCTTCTCCCTTTTTAAAATAATCATTTGTTCCTAATTATAATTAATAATATAAATTTTGTTTTATTTTAAAAAATTGTTAAGGCAGGGACAGCACTTGCCTGTCAAGCATAAGGTCCTGAGTTAGATTTCTGGAACCAAAAATAAATGTAATAAATTCTTAAGCAGCAAATCTGAGATACACATAAAATGTTTAAAATTCATGAAAGTATTTTGAAAAGATATAAAATATTGCAAGAATAGGTAACAAAGTGTACTGAATGTACAGTCTTTTGCACCTTTGCATAGGGAAATTTTAGGGACTTTGAAGTAATATAAACTGGATAATAATGAAGTATCAGGATTTTGACAAAAAAAAAAAAAAACCAAAGATAGACTTGAAGGAACACAACAGAAGAAAAAGGTGAGCTAATTCATGAGAATGTACATATACTGACCTGAAGTTGTTAGGTGGCAAACTGCAGAAAACACAAAACACAAACACGTGTTATGTTAATCCCAAATTTAGTGAATGCTGAAGAGACTCCTATAAAAGCTGGGTCTATGCTTTCTCAGAATAAGACCCTGGGCTTTGGCTCTAGTCTGCATATGTTACAGTTTTTACACTGATCAAACTTAGATTATGAAAAACCATCCTGTAGATTCTTGTCAAAAGTCGGACAATTTTCCTTTGTTTAGCCATTATACACCCTAATGAGTGATTCAGAATGGCATAATTTTTTCTGAAAAAAGGAGACTTGGAGTCAAGTGTAGACAGAGTATCTTCATATTATTTCTTGAAGCTCAGATAATTTGTTTGCAATGTGGAAATAGCACCAAACTCTTAACCATCTAGATATTTTTAGTTCAATGCACTGATATGTTTGAGACTATTTTATAACTTTCAAAACTTTACAATCCTATCATGTTTAGTCAAGATATTTACAATTGTATTATTCATACTAAGTATACACAGGTACTAATCAATAAAAAAATGAAAATCTTTGTTAACAGTTCAAGATTTTCATCAATTATATCATACAAGTCAATCAAGTAGTTGATTTGATAAATCTAAATCTTTGTAATTTTTTAAATGTATGTGTGGTATTTGAGATTATACTCAGGGCCTCTGCACTAAGCTACACCCCCAGATTCCCTTTTTTATTTTTGAATTAGGATTTTAATAAGTCTCTAACTTGTCTAGGCTGTGTTCAAACTTATGTTCCTCCTGCCTCAGCCTCCCAGAATGCTTAGAGTACATGCATATGCCACCATAGTTTGAAAATCTTTACACTTATTGATATCCCATCAGCACATCTTCCGCGACATGGCACACTCTCATTTAGTAAACACTATTATGGATTAACTATAATCATATACACATTGTTAAGTTAACTGCTGTTCTGTTGCACTAACTTCCCAAGGGTAGGAGACAGTGTCAAATATTTTATTTTTAGCTATGTGAGCTTATTACATATGCAATGTAAGAAATAACTTTCATGAGAAGTAAAGCTTTTAAAAGTAACATATGCAACAATATGAATAAATTATTTAAACTTAGAAACAAATGACAATGGCCAATGTTAAATTGTTAGTGATCAGCCCCTATTTGTTCAAAAATTTGAACACACATTGTTATAATTTTTACAAGGATAATTTAATTACACTAATGTCATGGCAATACTCATTGTACAAATAAGGCAATTTGGTCTAAGAATTTATTTTTCCTCAAACCAGATAGTATTTGTCAAACCTTGAGTAGAGTTTAGAGACCTTAGCAATTCAGAATGCTTAGTCTTCACAACGTAGCACTGTCCATTAATAATGATTAGGAAGCTCTCTGGGGAAGAGGCCTCTCATAGAAAGCCCCTTGCTCTGACTGCTCTCTGATCTTTTAAATGATCTCATTAGGCATGTATCCATCCCAGCTAAAGGAATATCTGTGGTGCCCAATTTACCTGGAGGGTTAATGTGGCTCAGGATTTCAGAGGTAGAAATGGCATGGCTGAAGGTGCAGGCAGAGGAGAGCTGCCGGAGCACAGGAGTCAGGAAGCAGAGAGAACAGAGGAGCAGAAGACAAGCCACACAGGCCACACAGGACCTCCACTGCGCCACCTCCTCCCACAGACCCATTTCCTAACAGCACATTCGGCTGTGAATTGACTTAGTTCTCAATAACATGTGATATTTAAACCATAGCCATGACTCATTTCTTTTGAGAATGGTGTCTGGATTCCAGAGTCCTCTGTATTGCCCTCTTTTCTCCTCAGTTCATGTAAATTGTTGGGCAGAAAATTAATATGTCTGTCTTGAAAGAAAATATTGATACTGGCCCCAGGATGTTCAGTTCTGGTTTGTTTTGATGAGGAAAAGATAAAAACATTTACCCTGAAGAGAAAAACCTCTGCCCAGGGAGAGATTCCCTATCCACTGTCTCATGGCATCCTCTTTAGTCCCATGAAACATCTTCAGGACACTAAGCCCCCTGAGATAGATATTTGTGGTGACAATGAAATCGCACTGATTTTTTTCAGAGTCTTTAACTAAAACTATGTCCTTTTACTAATCTTTACTTCTCAAATGTTTTTACTTGAATGGTGAGCAGTAAACATTTTAGCTTTTCCAAAGGGTGTACTGACTTTGGATTTTTATGGCACTTTTTTATATCTATGAATAGTAATAGTACAATTTGATTTCTTAAAACAAGGTGCAAAGCAATGAATTAGTTTAGTGAGAAGTAACAGAAATCATTTCTACTCTACCATTATATTTAACTTACAATCTGGCTTTGCTACAAAAGTTATCATTTTTATCAGCATAAAATAGTATTTCAGATTCTTTTTGTCTTTTGCTGAAAAACATTTATATCAATGGATCAAAAAAGTCAGTTATTTTTCCTTAGATTCAAATGCACAACCCTAAACTTGGAGAATATTGAATGATTTTAAGACTTCTGTATTGCTGAGAAGAAGAATGCTCAATCCTTTTTTCTTTATCTCCAGTGTAAGATGAATCTCAGTGTTTCCTATTAATCAGCAATCATCCTTTATTCTTAGGAGAGTCTGACCCAACCTGGCATGCACCAAAAGAGAATTGCTTTTGACTCCTGTAGCTGAGACGTTCAGAGGTAGGGCTGCCCTTAGGCACGGCTTGATGTCCAGGCATAACTGACATTCAAGACATCTGTTTTCTCCCACACACGGCTCAGCTTGATTCATCTTCAGGCTTTGCTCGTCAGCAGACAACAAAACAAAACAAAACTAGTTAAAGGCTATCAAGAATCCCTTCAAATGGTACATTTCCCCCAACTGGATTTTCAGAAAAATCTCATTGAATCCCAGTGTTTAAAATTGGATACCAATCCTAACTTATCGCAGGCGCATGTGATTCAACAATTATTTCAGGACTAGGTACATGACCCACTCCTTTCTTTAGCCAATTTCCCCAAGACCGTGAACTCGGAGACAAGGATCCTTATGGAAGCAATTATGGTGGTATTTCTAGGAGAGCTGAGAAAGGAGGCTAGAAGGGGAAGAGAACCAAGGAACAGTGTGATCTGAGCAGTGAAAAGAAAATGATGTTTTCATTCTTCTTCCTCAAAGAATTTACTCCTATATTTCCAATGATTGCTTACAGGAGATATGAACTCCTGACGCTCTGGGCATTTCTGCATAAACTTAGTGCATCCCTGAAGCCTTGAGCCGCTTTGCATACAGACCTAGGAAGCAAATGCATGTAGAAGCTGGGCACGGAGTACACAGAAAGTGGACGAGACTCGGGTGTCTTCACTGCTCACTACCTGCAAACCCGAAGCTCAGGAGGTAGGTAGAGATTTCACCCTAATGAAGTCCAGAGTGCATTTCACCACAATCTGGACTACATCACTGTTGTATAGTGCACACTGAAAAACGTCCATCCACTACATTCTCCAAATTCAACATGAAAATAAATGAAAAACATATTAAATATTGGTTAAGTAATAAGTTGCCCTTATCTATGGATCCCATATTCACAAATTCAATCACTTAGAGAAAAATTCAGGAAATTTTTTGCATCTGTGCTAAACATTAACAGGTTCTATTTCTTAAATGATACATATCATAACAACTATTTACCCAATATTTGCATAGTATTCCATATAATAAATAATGTACAGATGATTTAAAGTTCTTGTGAGAGAATATGTGTGAGTGTGTGCTATTTAAAATTCTGTACATTTTTATATAAAGAAATTGAGCATGCACACATTTCGGTATTGGAAGGGGATCCTGAAAAGAACACCTCTCAGTTACTGAGTAATTATTGTAGTAGAAATCTTAGTTTTCTACTTTAAATGGTAGTGTTGATAAATTAAGCAGCTGCTGTGCAGTTGAATGAACATAAAACTTAAAAGTACTGGGTTTAACCACTTATTTAGAGTGTAAATTTGGACAAATTAACCATTATGAGTCTTAATTCTTTGTCTTCAAAGTGAAAATTCAGACCTTTTAATAATTTCAGAGAATGTGAGATGAGATAATGAATGCAAAGGAGGTTTGCTAACTGTAATTTTCATGTATCTAAATTTTAATTGTAAATTTCTAAATGACAAGATCTTATACTCCTGAGTTATTATCATTGTTTAACTTAATACCTATATTTTATTAAAATTTCTGGAGATTTAATAAGGAAAATAGATTTGACAGGTAGGAGTTTTGCTTTTGTAGTTATATGCTTTATATGCATGATTGTTTATACATTAATTACAATTTTGATATAAATATATATATATAGTATCTTCTCTATCCTATATAATGACAAGCATGAGGACTATGAGGCAAACTGGCTTAGTGTCCTGTTTAACTTTTATAAATTTTTGTTTCATTTTGTATAAATTCCAAACAGTCAAAGCAGTTCTAGGTTGTGTTTCTGATTACTTCAGAAAATTAAGCTTATATGTCTCTCAAAGATTAAAAAAGAAAACCTATTAGTGCTTTTCAGAATTAAAAGTAACAAAATATTCTTTAGGAATATTGCATTACATTAGTGAGTGTTAATGAAGAGAGAGATAAAGCTACAAATAAAATTTTGAGAATATTATAGAAACTAATTGTCCAGAGCTCAAACTTGATTATTTTGGCCTATTATTTCAGCACTTTGATTCAATGTCCTTAGCTTTGAAAAGGAATAACTGCATTGGCCTCGTGAGCTGTGATGAGAAAAATGTTCTGCACATATTAGAAGCATATTTTCTGATTATTGTTACCCTAAAATCTTAAATAAATAAGAACACTGTAGGGTATCTATGAACATTAACTATGAAATAGATTAGTATCTATTTGAGCCAAGACAAATGAGAAATTAAAAAAATTACCTACATCACACAGAGTGATCTACAATCCTTACTGATATATTAGTATTATTCTTCACAAATTGCAAAAATTCCAAAATGTATGTGAAACCACCAAATAACAAATCCTGGTCACACATCAGAATCATTTGGTCCATTGATTAAAATATGTTGATGCTGCAGGGTTCATCATATCACACTGCCCCAAAAGACTGTGTGTGTGTGTGTGTGTGTGTGTGTGTGTGTGTATGTGCTGGAGATGGAAACTTTAAGCATGCAAGGTAAGCTCTCACCCAGTGACCTACATCCCAAGCCCAGCACAAATAATATTGAACCTTCAGTTACCAACTGTAGTGCAATCATCATTAAAATATAAGTGATAATGATACCTACCTCACTGGGTTGCTAGGCAAAGCATACTTTTTGGTGTAGTATGTTAATTCATGTTCACTAACAATGTATTGTGAGTTTGTTGTTGTTAATCTTTTTGTTTCAATCTTGGTAATATGTGATTACCAGCTTTCTTATTTTCATTAAAGACATTTAGCAATGTGACTGGACTAGATCACAGGAAAACAAATTAAAAATAAAATAAAAATGAATTTTAATATTTTAAATGAAGTATGTACAGTTAATATTTAGCAAGGTAAAAGAATAGGAAAACACAATGAACCCATTAGAAAAACATAGACAAATAATATAAACAGTCAATTTAGATAACAAGAAATCTCAGTGACTGAAACTACATTAAGAAAACATGGTTAACCAACCTCACTGGTAATCAGAAAAGATCAAACTAAGAACACAATGATATTCCTTAAGTCAGGCTGTCAAATACTAGATAACCTTCAAGTGTTCAGTATCATGCAGCAAAATATTAACCGGATGCAGGCATTTTGTAGACTGCTTTAACAAGTTATAATATAACAAAATTTGTATATTTATAGCACTCAGCCATGCTATTCTCCAGAAAAACACATAAGTGGGTTGAAAGAGAATTTTGCAGAATGTTTACTGAAAGACTTTAGGAAGAAGAAAGTTTGCAATAATCTAAGTGTGAAACTGATTGACTGTATGTGATCTATAGCTGATTTTCTTCCCCGCTCTAATCTTACACTGCCTATGTACACTGCTGTAATCTTGCTTATCTTTGAATACAGATGACCTGAAGGCCAGAAGTTCCTTTTCAGGTAGATCAGCCAAAACTTGAACTAAACTGGCTGCCGCTGTGATCACCAGGCAATCTCTAACTCTATTATAACACCATTGGCATATTAAATAGCTGTTGACAATAGATGACCATCAGAAAATCCTATAAAAGTCACAAAAATGTGGCATGAGAGAATTCTTATAAAATCTCCCCCATTCCCAGAAAATAAGTGGCTATTTCTCAGCTGTGTTAATCTGTCCATCCCTTTCATTTCTTTGATTCTATATTAATAACTTTTCCGTTCTTAGTGGGTGGAGTTCATTTTCAAGTCTGTCTCCTGCTTCTTCTATATGCGGCCAATAATAGATTAAGCCTTCATGCTCAATTGAAGCTCAGTTTTTTATTAGTTCTGAAATTCTGAAAGGGACAAAATATTGGTAATATGCACTCTGGTTGCCATTTCAGCCCACTTTATGTAGACTGTGCTTGTACTGCTTATCCAAGCTGGATGAGACACAACACAGACACAGACATATGTAACAGTCAGTGAAACTCCAAGATTTATTACTTGTAGATAGGTAGTAAGAGACAGAAAAACCTCAGACTCACAAAAATCTGGTACCAAAGGATCAGGAAATTTGTCCAGAATGCATACAATTTTGCATGCACATGACCCATGTGTGCCACAATGGACAGACTTATTTATCAGTCTCCCTGATTTCATACCATGAGGACAACCTGACACAAAGGGATAAAGCATTGAGGGACAGTCACTGGAACACGGAGTAGTCTGATCTGACCATTTCCTCCTTTTCTCAGTGTGTAACATGTACAGCACATTCTACCACTACCCTTGAAATCTGCACACAAGAAACAAGGGAGAACTAAACTGGTTCAGGTCAACAAGAGGACTGTCCTACACTAGTGCACCTGGACTAATATCTTTGCTTTATTAAAAGGAAAATTAATGCTACAGTACAAATTTATAGGAGAAAACAAAGTTTAATTAGAAAGTTGGACAATTGGGAAGAATCGAGCTTAGGTAGTTGAAAGGGGCACACTGTAACACAGGGGTTCACACAAATGCTAGAGGCAGATTTCCAGAATTAGATTGTGAGTGGGGATCAGAATGACTATTGTCTGAATCTCCCGTAAACCTCTTACATTGGTGTTCTCAGACTTGAAGGGGGCAAGATCATGTAAATTCAAGACTAATGGCTCCTATATGACAACTCCTAAATAGACACTTGTTAGATCACACACACACACACACACACACACGCACACACACACACACACACACACCCTATACAGAGCAAAAAGATTTGACCCAAGGTTTATAACAGAAAAAGATACATCTGAGGGTCAAGTTTTGCTCTGCATATAGTTATCTGCTTGGGCATCCATAGGCCCAAGTGAAGAGTCCTAGTTTATAGAAAAGATGGTTTTTAAGTCTCTTGCTATCCTAGAAGTAAACATAAATCCTTCTTTTAATGAGTAGCAGGCACAGGCCCAGGATTCTGGCTATTCCTCATCCCTATTATGGTCTTTGTCTAAGTAATCAGATGTCTCTAACTAGAATATTTAAATAAAATGTTGTTCATATAGTATCTACTAACAGCAAATAACATGCATACAGTAATATGGAGATATCTCAAAAGTATAATATCAAGCCTCTGTTTGCTAAGTAACCATGGACAAATCATGTAATTTGCCTCTTTATACTCCAATTTCTTCATATATATGTAAATGGAGAAAATAATATCAACATTATAAAATTGTTGTCATGATTCCATCATTTCATACATTTAATAAGCTTTGAAAGTGGGCAAAGGCAGTATAAGATTCCTGCTATAGCACTGTGTATGCTCATTTTATCCAAAATGTTGTGGGAAGCTGTGACAACTAATTAAACTCTGTCATATTCTGTCCATGAGTGGAAAGACCTTACTCTGACCTCAGCTTCCCGCTTCATCTGAGCTGAGACACTGCTGTGATGAATTCCATCTCCACACACATTCATAGGTAATTATTGGGTGTGAATCAGACAAAATTTGTTTTATATCACATCTGTGGATACAATATTCTGATTCCTTGTCTTGCTAACTTCCTCAAACCTTGCTCTTGTCAATTTCCAGACTATTCCCTTCTCTCAGCTTGCCTGATTTCCATATTAATTTCTGATTGGGTGGCCACATGGTAAAGTGTCTGGTCTGTATAAATGAGTTTGCTAAAGATTTCTTTTCAATTATCAAATATGAACAATTTTAACAGTGCTGTTTATTATTAAAATCATATATACATGCACACTAGTAAATAACTTTATCTTGGAATATAATATGATATAATATGATATAATATAATATAATATAATATAATATGTAGCATTTTTCTAATAAAAATTATCACTGTCCTCTGAGATAAAATTTCAGAGATTCTTCCTACTAAAAGTCAATTCAATAATATAAAAATAACATCATTATGTTGCACAGTGTAAAATGTATGTTTTTCTTACACTTTATTGAAAATATAAAAATGATTTTAATTCCTTCAAAACATAAACCTGACTTAGTAATTTAATTTCCTTTATTTAATAAAGCAAACTTAATATGTATTTATATGTTTTAGACAATAATAGTGATTCTGAAAATAAGTAAAAAATCTCCTACCTGTTGACGAGGTAACATCTAAATAACAAATCCATCAGAAGTTAGAAAATCACAAGCCAAATTTATTTAACATGGTTAACTTGATGAATGTTGTAGCTTAGCAACCCATTGTTCTTTAATGCATCAGTTGTTTACTTTTGTAATCACATTGCCAACTGGAAGTTTTAGCCCTTCCCAGCATCTTGAAAGAGTGTCATCCCAGCTGGAAATAAAGTTCAAAATTTTAAAGTCGAAGTATGATTTGAACTGAAGGCATATCACTTATTTACCATTGTAAAGCCAAACTTGCATGTCAAACCATCATAAGTCAGAATCCATTAATAAAGTAGTAATAATAGGTTTTTATGTTGAAATATATAATCCTAGGATCAATAGAAACTACTCTAGGCATATTTTTATTTCTTATATAGCATGCAGTTGGTTTACCACTAAGGCTGCTATGTGTTATAAATTGGGTGCACATCAATGCAAAGCAGTTTTGCTGAATACTGGACACCAACTTACCTGGGTCTAATTAGGAAAGATAGTCATGCAGCACCACACAATGTAACTAAGGCTTGTGGATTAGGCAGCAGTTAACACTAGAAGCCAGTCCTCCATGGCTTCTCGGCCTGGATGAAATCTCAACTGCCTGGGTTCCATTTGTAACATAGTTTAGGGATGCTGAAGGTGGCCTATTCTGGGTTTTATGCCCCAGTACATTGTGAGTTGACTGTGTAACAATGTTGAGGGAGACAGGAACGGAGCACAGGCCTGTATCTCAGGATCCTACACACCAAACACTTCCTATAATCTGTCTTGAGAAGTTCAAGTGAGAAGAAGCTGGAAGTGGTATGCTCCAGTTAAGTGCTCAATACAAGATTTAGATAATTACTAAATTAAACTTAGGGGTCCTATAATGAATAAGAGAAAACACGGAGGACTTTTATATTAAAATACGACAAAATAGTTTAATACAGTGGTAATTACTGATAAAAGTAGAGGTGAATGTTTGCAGTTTCCAGTAGGTTTTTCTTGAGTTTGGCCAATCCACAGTTCACTTAGTCTAGAAAACACTAATTAGGAATTTGGCATTAACATCCCAAGTCAAGATCTCCTAACATGTCCTGCGGTTAACAATAACATTGTTCAAAGAACATGATAATCATTTCAGCCTCTTACAGAAGGAAATATGATGCATTCTTTCCTTGGTGACTTATTCATGCATTTTGTCTTTTTATTTAAAATCATAGTCAAAATTTTTATTAATTGGATTGGATTTTGCTTGCTACTTTTCAATTCATGAAATTTAACTTGTCCCTTTCATAACTTTAGTCACAAAGTCTTTCTCTAGTGCATAAAAATTAATGGTTTAAAAAAATTATAAAACAAAGGAGGCCAGTTCAGCATCACAGCACCTGTCCAGCAAGCCTGAGGTCAAGAGTTTGATTCCCAGTACCCAAAAGAAAAACAAAAGAAGTACAAAGTGTAAGGATTCTCTGATACATATTCACTAATTTATTACGTATTATAGATTATTCCAACATCATATTATCTAGTACATATTCTATGTTTTTATATTGTTGTCTGTACTCTCTGAAGTTTGAAAATCACTTTTATACAATTCATTAGAAGTCAGATAATCACAATTAAACAAAAATACCAAATATTTATGAACAATGACATTTTAAGAAGTACATGACTGATATTTTTGAATTCCATTTTTGAAATAGTCTTGGGGCCGGGGATTTAGCTCAGTGGCTTAAGCGCCTGCCTGGCAAGCGAAAGGTCGTGAGTTCTATTCCCGGTACCAAAAAAAAAAAAAAAAAACCAGTCTCAACAAGTCAACAACTGCTTTCATATTTCTGAAACCAAACATATATATCAAATTGGAATCCATGGTGAATTTAGAAAAAGATATATCACCAATATCTAAGGAGATTCTTATCTATTGTTTCCTAAAATAAGAGGTCTCAGTTCGAATGAATTGGGTATAGCATCTAGAAACAAAATCAACAACAGATCAATATTAAAACAAATTTATTTTATATTAAGATCAAACAGTCTAAATTGGTGAAAGCATGTGGTTTACACATAAAAATGGTGAAAGTTTCTGAGTAATATTAAGAATACTAAGTAACACATGGTAAAAACATGTAAAATTTTCCAAATAATCAGGTTTTATGTTTAATTTACATACTAACATGACAAGACATAAAGCCAAAGAACATAGGCTCTAATGCCAAACACTTGGAAAAGGATTTGAACAGTGTAACTGCTAACTACTGAATCTCTCTTTGCAGCAATTCCTTGAATTTAAAGGAAGGATGAGGACGGTACATAATGAGATGACTGAGTGTGAGGATTAACTATGTTAGCACTGAGAAAGGACAAGGAAGAGTGAAAATGTTAACAGGGACCCAAAATAATTATAAATGTCAAAAGTCAACATGAAGAGCAAGGTAGAATGAGCATTTGCAAAAAATATTACAATATTTGGTTATGCTAGTTTTTCATAAATTTATTTCAAATACTTAAAATACATTAATGGAAGAAAATATGGTTAATTCTGAGGGAAGAAAATACCTTGTCATTAAAAAAGGCAAAAAGGGTTCAAATGGACAATCAAGTGACCAGGTCAGCCACAACCTTATAACAGAAAGTAATGAGTTATTTCAAGGGAATAAAAATCCAGGAAGTGCTTTCACAGCATGAAAACTGCATTTTTGAATGACTGCTCACTTACCAGGATGGAGACTGAATCAAAGAAGGCAAATCTAAAGGCAGTAATACTAATGAGGCAGGTATTATCATAAACAAGGGAAGAGAGAGTATCTTTTTAACTAACTAGGGTCAGTTGGAGTAGAGAAGTCAATTTCATTCTGCACCTCTGAGCCTCCCTTTGGTCTTCAAGCAAATAAAAACATTGACAAAATAAACTCAAGTTACTTTTCTAATAAAAAAAATGGCCCCATATTATTTAGCACAGGCAAATCTAAAGGCAGTAATACTAATGAGGCAGGTATTATCATAAACAAGGGAAGAAAGAGTATCTTTTTAACTAACTAGGGTCAGTTGGAGTAGAGAAGTCAATTTCATTCTGCACCTCTGAGCCTCCCTTTGGTCTTCAAGCAAATAAAAACATTGACAAAATAAACTCAAGTTACTTTTCTAATAAAAAAAAAAAAGGCCCCATATTATTTAGCACATATACTACAATGAAAAGAGCATCGCATCCTTACCATGGGAATTCAGAGAGTAGTGCAACAAAAATTTGACTTAACACATAGGTGCTATAGGAGACCAGGACGCATGCATTTGAAAGAGAAAGATAAAGAAGCAGGCACAAGAAAAAGCAAACCGAAGCTAATAAACTGAAATGTCTGCTGGGAACTGCTTCACACAGACTCATTTGTGAAGATTCTTAGGGGAAAGGAACAAACTTGAGGAGTGTGAAATTTTCATCAGAAAGCTCCAAACTATGTGAAACTGCCGCCTTCTGAGTTTATGCACAAATTTTATACCAAAGGGATTTTATTTACATCTGAGGAATGTTTTTTCTTTGACTCAAAATCTTTCATCAAAGCTAAAGTGAGACCCATTACCTTGTCTGGAGAGGATGATTTCTTCAAGGTCAGTTTCTCAGATCTTTGCTCGATGTGTGTACAGTATAACAAGGAGTGCAGATGTAAGTGAATTTATGTGGCTTTCCTCTATCACTGCAGGGTAAATCAGAGCAGTGATTTTTAAATGTTGCCTAAAACGACATCCAGATCCCAACAATTTTGAGTGTAGTAGAGAAAGGCAGGAATGTCTTCCTATCTGGTCTTCTCATTCTTATGAACCAATACCTCAATTCTGTTCTTTTCACTGTTTTATATTCTTTTTTCCCCAAGGAAAAAAATTTTCTACATACCTCTTAAAATTTCTTCATCCTAGTGATCATTAAGGCCCTTAGAGTCAGCCCAGCCTTTACCTGAATGTACAGCTTTTTCATCCGGACCTATTTCTACTCAATGGAATTGTGATTATATACACAATAAGAATGATAGTCTTCAAGGTCTTTATGAATCACGTGACCAGCACTTTCATCTTACTGCTATAACAACTGAGTTGGAAGTCTATTACATCCTTGTCTTCCTCAGTTCTATCCTTGAAGCAGGACTGAAGAAATAAAAAAGAGTGCTACAGAGCAAGACACCACGCTGAAGGAGGCTCCTGCCGGTCCATCTATCCTTCTGTTACTATGGATCCACCATCTTTGCATTCACTCTGAGGCTCATTTTAGAAGTTTCAATGATATTTCTGTCCACAAAATTTTCAAACTCACATCATAGTGCTTTTTCTGAATTTTAGAATGTACTCTACCTCTAGAATAATACAATTTTAACCTGCACAGTTAAGGTGGTGAAAAGTCAGAACATCATCAGCTTCTGGAATTATTTCTATGCTTAGCATCCCTACATTCCTTGTCTTTTTATAATTCCTTGGATATTTTCACTCATATCTCATTACATATCTGCTTTTATCTTACACTCTAAGCATTCTAATGGTGGAGCCAAGTATTCCTCAGTTTTGTAGCCCCAAAATCTATCATTGCATTTTGTAAAAAGTAATGACTGAATACATATTTGTACAATGAATATATACATTTTAACTACAAAGACAGTTTTGCTTATATTAAGTAGGTGCAATTTTAGAAGTCCAGTAGATAAGTCAAAGAATTGCTTGAAAGAGATCTTAGAGTGTTTAATTTTTACTGATACCTGGAGAAAACTGAATTATTTATAAAGATTTCAGTGTGTTACAAATTTCTGACTTAACCCAGGAGAAAAAGCAGTAAAAAAGACTAGATTACTTAAGTTGTATATCCTCTCATTTAATCATATTACATAGTTCAAAACAATACTCCTTGATCTCTTCTGTCATATAGAACAAAAGATATAGGACATGAAAAAATTGTTGTGAATTTTAATGTGTGTGAGACTATAGTGAATGTGATATCTAGTGACAATTTCATTATATAAACTGACTCAATATCTACATCTTAAGTTACTATTTATACAGATAAGCTTGAAGCAAAGTTTTCAAATAGCTGAAGTAGTTGTGTACTGAATGGAGCTGTAGGTATATAACAAAGTTAGCCACACTGTAATTCCATCTCTTTATATGTTGAAATCATTGCTGTTACAATAGAGATGAGGACAAAAGTTTATATGCTTCTGGATTTGTTTTTAAAATAAATTCTCTAAAATATGTAATTAAGTCAAGGACTAGGATTCTTTAACTCATTTAAGACTAGAATCAACATGTTATAAACCCCACCAGCACCCCCAGATTAACCTTCCCCCTGCTCTTCCCACATCTTTAGATAACCCCTAAAAAATGTGAAAAGTTTGTGTTCCATTTAGTTTTGCTCTTTACAAGACATATAGCTGAAGAATTGATCTAGAATGGCATTTCTCAGGCTGCATTCTAGTACAATTCCATTTTTGAGGGGAAAAGGAGTTTCCGATCAAATAGTCTAGGAAATATTGTTAGAGAAACTCTTTCATTGATGAACATTTTATCAACTTTAAATGTACTGTGCATTATCTGCCTATGTCCGAAAGGGAAATAGAGAATGAAATATTTTCCAAATTGAATGAAAAACAGATTTTTTACCACTATAACATCTTGCAGGAAGAGAGGTCTGTTAAGAACACTTAGAAAAGTCTCATCTGTAATAATGAGAATGGAAGTAAAAGCAATAATAATATTGTTAGTTGAAAAAACTGAGTTCAAAAAGACTTTTTAATAAAAAAATCCAACTTACGATTTTATACTGATATGTTTAAAGTCAATGAGGACTATAAATTTTTTCCTTTCCCCATACTGCATGGTAAAAACACTAATTTCCAATAATATCATGATATTCACTTCTATGCAGTCTTGTAAGACAAACATCTGTATCCTGAAAGAATGTAGGAGCAGAGGAATGCTAGTCACAATGAGCATACCTTTAGATGTACCTTGGTTTCTAAACACTGTTTCTAATTGGAGTAAGCACAGGAATATTGGAGAAACAGCTGGATTCCACTATAAGTAGAGCAAATTCTAGGATACTGAACTATGCCAGAAAGTATACAGTCACTAAAAATTAATCATGTCTAAATGACACAAGAACCAGTATGAAAAATCTCCCACTGACCAAGCTCAGAAGCAAGATCTTGCAAATTGATAATGACAAGAATTTATTATGTCTAACTTTATACATCAATTGGATTAGACCACAGAAAAATCAGATACTTTGTGGAATACTAGTGCAGGAGGAAAAATAGTATGTCAATTGTCAGATTGTTTTGTTTTGTTTTGTTTTTTGTTTTTTGAATGATATGAACATTCGATTTTTAGACTGAATAAAGTAGATAGCTTCTCCTTATTAGCAAGTGGGTCTTACCAGTTGAAGACCTGCAGAGACCAAAATGGTGGGCGACCCATGAGGTAGAAACAGACCTTTGGTCTAACACTTGAGCTGAACATTTTTATTGCTGGTCTTCGAAGCTGGCTGTTTTTGTTCTGCGTCACCTAGCTTCTGAGACAGAATTTGTACCTCTTGTTCTGATTTTCAGGTTTTGGAACTCTGAAGAGTACACCAAAGTAGTAAAAATTATGCAAACAAATTCAAGAAAAAATGAAAGCTCTTTTTATGATAGGATATCAACTAATAATTATAAAAAGTAACAAGTAAAATAATGGATTTAGAGAAATTAGCATCCTTTCTTTATCATAGTAAGAAGTTTATGTAAGTGCTTTTGCTTATTACATATGGTTAAATTCATTGTATGTGAAACTATGAACAGTAGTTTGCTATGAAGTCAAATATAGACGAATATTTCTGCAGAAATATTCCATTAAATGTTTAAGTGCAAAGCAGGTAGTTTATTTTCTTCCAATTTTTTTGAATTCCCAGCACAGTTTGACTGAATATTTAAATAAACAAGCTTATTCTCCACTGCTATCCCTAATTTTCAGTCATTAACTCTTTTCCTAATGAATTTTGATAACCACATGTTCTATTACAATTTTCACTTTGAAATCACTTCAGCAGACTGTCATAGGATCAAAAAAATAAAATTGAGTGTAAAATACTGTAGAAAACTCACTTTTTAAACACATTCCACAATCTTTGCATCTTTCGCAGTTGTTGTGCATAAATATTGAATTGTTAACAATTTGATTCACTGCATTTGCCATTAATTTTAATAATTAAAAATTAGTATACCTAATAAATCGACCAGACTCAACTAAATAGTCTGTCAGAAACATTAGGCATCTTATAAGAAAGTTTCCTAAATAGCAATTTTCTGAATTTACCAACTGTTCTCAAGTTCAATTTTTTTTTTGCAATATTGAGTAAAAGGATCAAAATAATTCCTTTTAGTGAATTTGTCTTTGTGAAAACCAATAAAATTGTAATTCAACTATTACAACAATTAAGAGGTTTTCTTATTCACTTTTATATCTCTCCTGGGAAGTTTTAAGTATAAATTATAATGCAGAAGATAATTTTCATTAGAGATTAAAAATTAAACATCAGGTTAGTAGCTCAATTTTGGAAATGTATACCTCGTATACATTTGCATGTATACATGTGTATGTGTCTGGAATGCAAATGTTAGTGTAATCAGCTTTATAATATAATAATATATAATATTATATTATATATAATATAAATATATATATTATATATAATATATAATATATAATATATAATATATAATATATAATATATAATATATAATATATAATATATAATATATAATATATAATATATAATATATAATATATAATATATAATATATAATATATAATATATAATATATAATATATATAATATATTATAATATATTATAATAAACATCTGCTTCATCAGTACTTAAAAATCCAACTTTTTGATGCTGCAAACATAAACTGACAAGTTTAAGAAACTAAATTGAGAAATTGAACCACTCTTCCTACTGGACAGATATGGCCAATATTAAAATTGCTTGATGATTCTTTGATATATGAAGATAATTTTTATTCTCTGAAATAAAAAAATCAAACATCAACGCATTTAAAAATGAATTGTTAACAGTTACAAATGTGGCATAAAACTTCTTCCTAGAGAGTTGTACTCTCTTCTGCATTATTACAATAAATGTCATGTAAATAATCATCATAATTTAGCATTACAGGTTACAAAAATCTATTAGATCAAAGAAGTAAAAAAACTGATTCGAGATGAAATTATAAAACTTTTCTATTATTTCTCTCTTTCTTTATCTTTGTTTTTCTCTTTCTCTGTCTCTCTGTCTTTCTCTCTCTCTCTCTGTATAATATATACATATTATACATATATATAGATATATATATATATATGAGATAGACATGAATTTGGTCCTTTAAAAATGTAGATCAAGAACTTCTGCTCCTCATGATTTAAGAATTGTATCACTATTTCATAAATTTAAGTTCTTCAAATTCAAATTTATCCATCTTAGTAATGCCTTAAGTAAAAATTATTCATTCCAGTTATCATGGTGAAGTATTAAAAGAAAAAATTAATCTAAATCAATATGTCCTTAAAGTATAAATATAAATGTTGTCATCAAATATCACTTGTATTTTATTACAGAATGCTTTCTGAATTGCTAAAAGCTCAGAAAATCATGTAAAAGACAATCAGTTTTATAAAGAACATAAAATATGAGGCAAATTTTTAGTTAATATCTAATTTTTTAAGTTTTATTTTTATTGATACATATTTGCAGCACAAAACGATTACAATCCTCTTTGGGAGTTGGAGCATACATATAACACATGATAATTCTTTTCTTCTTCCTCTTCCCCTTGTTTTCTTACCCTCTCCATCCATCTTTTAGAATTCTTCTTTTTTGCAAGAAATAAATATGGTGTAATTTTAAATAGTGCTACTGTAAAAAGATGGTTTATATCAGCTTGTTTTATTGATAAACTCACAATTACTATATTACTGCAATTAAGTCCTGTAAAGGGAAAAGTAGGAATTTGCTTTAATTTGACTTTCTACATAGAATGACTTACTTGAATCATTTGAGATTTGAGCTTTGAGATTAAAGCTTTTGCCACATGTGAAAGTTTGAAAGAATGCTATATAATAATTCCCTTTTAACATGATGATAAATTTTTACTCCATACATTGATTTTCTAATTAACAAAGGATGGAGCTTCATCTGAAGATGATTTTTGAACAAAACCTGAATAAGATGAGGAGGTTGGTCATGAAGCTATCAGAAGAAAACCTTTGCAGGAAGAGGGACTGTATGGACCAAGCCTGGCCTGGAGCATGCATGGGGCATTGGAAACAACTGCCAACAGGCTGGCACAACCACAGCAGGAAGAGTAAGGAGAGAGAAGTCCCACAGGCCTGGCTCAGTGTAAGAGGTCATTTCATGTAACTTTATAGGCCATTTTGAGTATTTGGAATTTTGACATAAAAGATTTAGGAAGCCATTAAAATATTTCCAAGACAGTAATGGAAAAAACCTGATTTACATATGCTCCGAAACATCTCTCAAGGTAATATGAAGAATTTAGGAGACAACTAAGAGTTCATTCAGTCCTGAAAAGTTATATTGGGGGTTGATTACCATAGGGAGAATTTCAAAAGTGTCGAGATGTAGACATAATCCTGAAGTGTTTTTCATAGAGCAAACAAGATTGATCAAATGTGAAGTCTGCATCAAAGATAGGAATCAACTACAATTCAGACTTGTTTAAGCTGAGACACTGAAGTATGAAATTTTCTTGTATTAAGTTGGAGAAAGCTAAAGGACAATTGTATTGGGGAGAATGAAATCCGGCTTTCATTGCACATTTAGGATGCCCATTGCACCACACACAAAAAAAGATGCTAAATTGACAGCTAGAATTCATAAAAAAGGTAACGAGGACTATATGAAATCTAAATGATTTCTTAGCAAGAAAGTAAATTAGTAGGTAAAATAATCTAAGGACGAAGATCCAAATTCATGTGCCCTAAAACTGTAATAGCAGATTTAAATACTTTCACCAGATTCATTGGGTCCTATATTTGCTTGCAACAACTGAAAATAAAGACATAGCTTTGAAAGGAAAATAGAAGAATCAAAGATTGTTTTCAATTTTTTACAAGCTGCCATTCTTTTTACTGTTTAGAAAGAAACTGAAAATATTTAAGCTTCACAAAGGGAATAGGATACATAAAAATTCTGGGTAGTGGTCAAAGAACTGTAGGATTTTCTTTCAGGCACAGTTACAGGCAGTATCTAAGCCTTTACCTGGCCGGACTTAGAGCAGAACACAGCCTATAAACCTGAACCTCTGAGGAAAGTCTCCTCTGGGCCTTCGCAGTCCTTCTCATGTTACATTCTCACACTCAAAGCCTTCATTCTTAGGCTCTTTAAAATTTGGACAGGGGTGTATTCATGTATCTCTGCTTGGAACTCTGTCTTAGTCTACTTTTTGCTGTTACAATAAAATACCAAGAATGATTTATCAACAGATTTACTTCCCATTGTTCTAGAGGCTGAAAAGTCCCCAGTACCAAGGTGCCAGCATTTGGCCACAGCCTGCCTTCTGTGTGATGACATGAGGAGAAGTACCAGTGACAGCAAGTGAACAAACCCATATCTCTTTCCCTTCCTTTGTAATGCCAATAATCCAATCATAAGACTTTATCCTCATGATCTCATGGAGCCCTAATTTCCTCTCAAAGGCCTCACCTCCAAATATCAAGAGCTTATCAATGTTAGGATTAACTTTGCAAAGCAAGACATGGGGGAATATATTCAAACCATAGCAGCCTCTTTGAGGGGTTAAGGGAAAGTCCTGAAATTTCCCACATGCTTATGCAAACCTCATGCTTTTCCACTGGAAGTTTTAAAGGCTTAGCTGCTTCATTTTTGGATTGCTTGATCAACTCTTCCAACACCTGACAGTTCAGTCCTTCTTCCTAGTTCAGTTAAACTCTAGGCAATCTAAATTATCCTTTTACATATTTTATCAGAAAAGGTCAATGTCTTTTTCATTGAATTTGTATAACTATAATTTTTATTGATGTATTATCTTACATCTGACATTAATTACAATTTTCTTAACATTTTTGATATTCAAGTAGTTATATGCAAAATCTTAATACATTTTGTACACAAAACAATCTTTTTTTATAAGAATGAATTGATATCCACCACTAATTCCTTGATAGATGAAAAAATGAAAGAATGAATGTATGCATGAACAAATCACATTTTATTCAATGTATTCTTTTTTGCTGGTAACTTCTCTGGGCACCATTGCCAAACAATTATCCCTCAGTGAGCCAATTATGCTGTGGTATAAATGTGCCTCCATAAAACAAGTATTAGAAACCTAATCTCTAAAATTTAAAAAGAATGAGTACAGACTCTTTTTTCTCCTCCTCTGCCTCTGTCTCTAATTCTCTGTACCTTCCTCTCTCTTTTTCCTCCCACCATGAGAAGATGCAGTAAGAAAAGCCATTCTAGAAGCTTGTCCTTTAATCTTAGACTTCCTAACCTCCAAAACAATGAGCCAATAAATTTCTTGTCACCATAAATTGCCAAGTACTGGGCATTCTTTTACAGCTGCAAAAATATACAACCTAGAACACTGCTTGTCATAACTACAAAGTATGTGAAGGTAATTTCAAATTATAATTTCACTGAACATTTTTGTGCTTGTTCAATATTAAAATGACTAAAGAAAGTTTAATATACATTAAAATTTTTGTTTTAATATACATGTCCTAAGCCTTATATGAAAGACATAATACTAAAATTCATAAATTACAATTCTATTTTGAATTTAGATATACAAAAAATGTTTTTTATGAATTTTCATGACACGAAAAATATATTTAAGATTACTTATCTTTTAGTTAGTACCTTATCTTATGCTTTACTTCACTGCTGCTCAGATATTGTTCATAATTATATTTTTAATATTCACATCAGGGCTCCAAGAACCAAAATGTTTTAGTCATGACAAATATAGTTGACTGAAGTTTGTGTGAAATTAAATGAAATGAGAATAGGTGTCAAAAGCAGGTTGCATTTTATTCTCTGGAACTTGCTAGCTCATGACTTTCATTAAAGTTCCTAAGAGTGTCTGAATTTCAATTTATTCAGCTATAAAATTGCTGTACATACCATTATTATGTAAGTCATTTAACTGGTAAAGATTAAATGATTATACATTATCATAACCTACCCTATTCTGTAGCACTAGTTTTATTATAATGTTAAATACGTTAAAATGTTAGTGAAATACAGTGAAGTCATCCTTTCCTAACAGGCAGACCATGCATTGGGAAGACTGCAGCCTTACACTTTCACCTTGTAGAACCTTTGGTGTCCTCACTTTCTACCAAGTTTAATGACTTCAGATATTCACTGTTTTTGTGGCCTAAACCCATTCTATGAGCAAGTATTCTGTGACTCCTTTCTCCTGTCACATAATTCTAGATCACTGACTGTGAGCAAACCATTTAGAGCTGTCAGGGATAACAACCCACTGTGGCATGCATGCCATCAGTTTGCCACCCCAGTCTAGATTATATGATTGGTCAGCATGAAAGTTCATTAATCAAAGAAGGATGATGTAACAGGAACAGCTTTGAAATTAAACCTGAAAAGGATCTAACCTTTGGTCTTTATGTGTTATTTCTTTAACTTTCAGAAAAGAATTAGCTCCTGTTTCTTCAACTGTGTAATGAGCCTAGTGATACATTTTGGCTATATTCTTAACGTTATGAAGACCACATGAAATAAGACCACGTTTCCAAAAATGCTTTCCAAACAGTAACAGGAACAAAAGACAAGTGAGTATTATAGCCCAAATAAACTCATGTAAGTCAATAGAAGAAATTCATTGGTTTCCTAGAAATTTAGCATCATTATAAAGAAGTATATGAGTGCTTAACAGTCTTTCCAGAGATCAAGTCTTTCATATGTTGCTCATTTTAAAAAGAATGACAAAGACAGAATGAGCAAGGAGATATCTTTATTTGGGAAGAGGCCTTGGTTATCACTTATTGAGAAAATATATTAGTCTAGACACAAAATTATTCAATTATGGTAATACCTCCAATTTTCATCAGAAGATGAAGCAAAATATAGATAGTGATAGTAGTCTTTAATTCTGTTTATAAGAGCTAATAATTTTACTACAGTTGAAGTGAGATTAATATGTGAATGGTGCCTACTCTGTTGACATGCTTTTGCAATACTGAAATTAACAGTTTCCAGGCAATGGACATGCCCAAACTCAGGCTGTTCCCTGCTTTACATACCATGGTTTATCCTCAATAGCGCAGTTTCTGTTTATTTGAGATGAGAATACTGATTACAGATCAAATATGTTATTTGTCAATGTGTATGAAGCTTTTATTCAAAAGACACCTGCTTCAAATCTAATTATATATAGTTCTAAAGACTTATCTGTATATACTGTAATACTGGATTAACAGAGTGATTGAAGGTTCAAGGTCAACCTCAGCCAATATCTGATTTAAAGTCCTTCACAGGTAAGAGCTCATTCAGAGAGATTTCATGACAAAGATTAAGACATTGGCCAGGAAAGTGTTCAGGTAAAGAGAAAAGCTAGGATAAGGAGAAAGAAATACCAGAGATGATATTAAAGTCATTGCCTACTAACTTGTTAAATGAAAATAGCAACTATTATTCAGTTAAGCACACTTTCTAAAAGTCAAAATGCGGTCCCACTGCCCACTGTGGGACACAGGACCATCAACAGCATGCAAAGCTGGGCCCATAAGCCCACACCTTCTGTGCCCTTGCCATCCCACTGTCCACGGAGGGACACAGGACTATCAGTGGCATGCAAGGCCAGGACTGCAAGGTGTCCCTTCCACACCCCCACTGTCCCCACTGCCCACTGCAGGACACAGGACCTCCAGTGGTGCACAAGACCAGACCCCCAAGCCTGTTCCTTCCATGCCTCTGCTGTCCCACAGCTGCCTGCTAGGACTCCCCATCTCTTGGACCTAATATTGCTGTTGATCTTTGGCTCCCACTCCTTCCAAAAGAACCTTGAACTGCAGTGGATTAACCTTGCTGTGTCAATGGGAGACTCAGTAATCCCTCATCCAAACAGACAAACTCAGCAGGCTTCCATCAGTGTGGTGAGTTTGCCCCTAAAATAAGAATACAGTTTGCCACCTTCAGTGAGTAAACAGAGCAATAGCAAAGCCACCTCTAGAAGTAGAAACATGGTGAGCTTGGCAAGAATGTGGGTAATTCCTTCCTCCAGAGAACATCAAGTAGGTTGAAGAGAGTGCCAATAAGGACTCCCCCAACATGGAGAAAGTTAAAAGGGCTTATGAGACACCCAGTGACACAGTAGTGTTTCAACCAAGACAAACAATATAAACAGGGAGATCTGGTGACTCAGAACAACCTGAAGACATAATAAAAGGAGGAACCAAGGTTTGATTAACATCAATATTCCTATGCTTGTCAGCCTAGGAAGAATATAGGACTCACCCAACGGGCCCTGCAGAAGGAATTCAGGTGACTGGCCAACCCCTTCATTGTGGCATCCAGCAACTGGACAAACATCAACCACACAGTAGGACCCTAAGATACACACTACCAATAGATGAGACTAGTGGGACTGAAAGACCAAATATTATCCCAAAAGGTGAAAATGAAAAAGTGAAAAAGCTAAATTCAATCCCAAAAATCTAGTCCATCAGGAGCAAGTAAAGGAGACATTGAAATAGAAGACGTTAAAAGTCACACACAAGAAATCTCTGAAAAGATAGCAAGTGAAATAAAAAGACAAATCCATGAGGTTATAGAGGAAATCAAATTAGAAGTAATCTCTCCTGTAGGGACAGAAATAACAATCTTAGTTAAGGATTTTCTCAGCAGAGCTAGAGAAGAAATAAATAAAAAAAAAAAGTCCAGGAGCATGGGAAACTGATTGAAATCTTAAATGAACAATATAGAAAACAAGCAGAATCCAAAAAACAAACTCAAACAGATATCCAGGAAACAAAAAATTCTATTGAAAGCTGGCAAACCATTTAAATGAAGCTGAGGATAGAATTTTGGACCTTGCAGAAGGATCGCAATTAGTGATAATGAAAGGCTAGAACTTTTAAAAATAACAAAGCAGCATGAAATGACAAACCAGCAGATTCAAGTTGGTGCCAAGAGAAACAATATAAGATTAAGAGGCATCAGTGAAAATGCAGGAGTCAACACAAATGACATAGGTAAATTATTCACAGAAGTGATAGTAGAAAATTTCCCAAACATGGGGAAAAATCTGATGTGCAGATAAGTGAGGCATATAGAATGCCAAACAGTCACAATCAACATAAATCTACAACCAGACCTATAATAATTAAGATCCCAGACATAACAACATAAAAACAGAATACTAAAAGCTGTTAGAGAAAAGACACAATTCACCTGTCAAGGAAAGCCCATTAGAATCACAGCAGACATTTTTTCCCCTCAAGTCAAGATGAACTTGGAGTGAGGTGTTTCTAGCCCTGAAACAAAACAACTTTAACCCAGATTTATGTACCCAGCAAAATTTTCTTTCAAAATGTAACCAGATAATT
Source organism: Dolichotis patagonum (assembly GCA_004027295.1). Classification (NCBI taxonomy): domain Eukaryota; kingdom Metazoa; phylum Chordata; class Mammalia; order Rodentia; family Caviidae; genus Dolichotis; species Dolichotis patagonum. The sequence continues at coordinate 43,627 of PVJX010001875.1, forward strand.
CCATGACAAAGAAAAACTGAGGAAATTTATGTCCACCAAACCAACCATAGAAAGAATATTGAAAAGCATACTAGATACAGATAAAAATGTCCACAATCTCCAGAGCAACAACAGAAAGAAACCACCAGGCAGGACAAGCAATTAAACAAGGGGGAAAAACAGAAAACAAACAACTGTAACATAACATGGCAAAGTTGATCCAATAAATATCAGTAATATGGATAAATGTAAATGGCCTCAATTCACCTATCAAAAGAAATAGGTTGACAGAATGGATCAAGAAACAGAATCCCACATTATGCTGTATACAAAAAACATATCTGACTCAAAAGGAAACTCATAGATTAAAGGTCAAAGGATGGAAAACAGTATTCCATGCAACAGCAACCCCTCAAAATGTTGTGTGACTATTCTATTTGCAGACAGTGTGAACTTCACACCTAAAATGATTAAAAGAGATAAAGAAGGTCACTACATACTTGTTACTGGAAAAACTCCAGAGGAATAACTAACAATTATAAATATCTAAACACCAAATATAAGAGCACAGAACTATATAAGACAAATACTAATGGACATAAAAACAAAATACACAAGAACACAATTATAACAGGAGACTTTAATACCCCATGGTCATAAAGAGATAGATCCACTAGACAAAATGTCAGCAATGAAGTAATAGAACTGAATCGTACCTGTGAGCAAATGGACTTAATAGATGTTTACAGAGTATTCCACTCAACCACATCAGAATATACATTCTTCTCAGCTGCACATGGGTCAGTCTCCAAAATAGACTATATAATAAACCATAAAAAAATGTTAAGTAAATTCAAAGGGATTGAAATTATCCCATGCATATTATCTGACCATAGTGCACTAAAATTGAAAATTAATGGCAAAAGAAATTGCAAAACCTGCCTAAATACATGGAAATTAAATAACAACATTCTGAACAACTAGTGGGTTATAAAGGAAATTAAAGAAGAAATAAAACAATACTTACAACTCAATGAAAATACAGTAACCATGTACCATAATATGTAGGATGCAAGGAAAGTAGTCTTAGGAGAGAACTATATATCAATGTATTGTCATATCAAGAAAACAGAATGAGCACAAATAAAAAACCTAATGCTACATCTCAAGCTTCTAGAAAAAGAAGAGCAAGTTAAACCCAAAGCTTATAGAAGAGAGGAAATTGCAAAGATTAGAGCAGATTAATGCAGTTGAAAATAAAAACAATAATACAAAGAATTAATGAATCAAAAAGTTGATATTTGGAGAGAATAAACAAAATTGATAAACCTCTGGCTAACCTTATCAAGAAAAAGAAAGAAAAAAATCGAATTCATGCAATGAGGACTGAAAAGAAGGAAATTACTACAGATCCCATGGAAACTCAAAAGATCATGAATACTTACTTTGAAAACCTCTACTCACATAGGATGGAAAACACAGAGAAAATGTAAAGATTTCTAGAAACATATGAATTACTAAATCTCATTTGAGAAGATATAGTAATTTTGAACAACCCTGTATCAGCTATTGAAATTGAAAATGTGATTAAAAACTTACCAACAAAGAAAATCCCAGGTCTTGCTGGATTCATGGCTGAATTCTATAAGAAATTTAGAGAAGATTTGATGACAATACTCCTTAAACTTTTCTATGAAATTGAAAGGCAAGCAATCCTCCCTATATCGTTCCTGGAGGCAAGTATTACTTTGATACCAAAACCAGAGAAAGACCCAATCAAGAAGGAGAACTATAGGCCAATCTCACTAATGAACATTGATGCAAAGATTCTCAATAAAGTACTGGCAAATAGAATACAACAAATCATCCAGAAGCCTATATACTACGACCAAGGGGGATTCATTCCAGGAATGCAGGGATGATTTAGCGTACGCAAATGTAATACACCACATCAACAGAACCAAAAACAAAACCACATGGTAATCACAATAGATGCAGAAAAAGTTTTCAATAAAATCCAACACTTTTTCATGATAAGAACCCTTCAGAAACTCGGAATACATGATGTCTACCTCAGTCTCATGAATGCCATCTATGACAAACCAACAGTCAACATTATAATAATGGAAAAAATAGAAATCCTTCATTCTAAAATCAGGAACAAGACAAAGATTTCCACTATCAACATTCCTATTCAATATGGCTCTGGAAATATTAACCACTGGTATCAGACAAGAGAAAGAAATAAAAGGAATAAAGATAGGAAATGAAGAAGTTAAATTACCATTATTTGCAGATGACATGACACTCTAAATAGAAGATTAAAAAAACTCCACTAAAAGAATACAAGAGTTAATAAACAAATTCAACAGTGTAGCTGGATACAAAGTCAATGCTCAAAAATGAATAGCATTCCTGTATACAAACAAAAGCTCACTGAGAGAGAAATTATGGAAATATTTTCTTTCACAATAGTATGTAAAAAATGAAACACTTAGTCATCAACATAACCAAGAATGTAAAAGACCTGCATACTAAAAAGTGTACTATATTTAAAAGGGGGTTGAATAAGATATTAGAAAATGGAAGGATATTCCTTGCTCTTGGTTAGGAAGAATCAACATTGTGAAAATGGCCATACTCCAAAAACTGTTATACAGATTTACTGCAATCCCAATCAAAATACCATTAACATACCTTATACATCTAGAGAAAACACTCCTAAAATTCCTTTGAAAATAGAAGGAATCTAGAATAGCAAAGGTGATTCCTGGCAACAAAGGCAACACAGGAGGCATCTCAATTCCTGACTTGAAACTATACTACAAAGCCACAGTGATAAAATCAGCATGATACTGGCAAAGAAATAGACCTGAGGATCAATGGAACAGATTAGAAGATGCAAACACAACTACAAAGACGATCTGCCACCTTGTATTTGACAAAGGAGCTAAACATGTTCACTGGAAGAGGGATAACCTCTTAAATAAAAGGTGTTGAAAAAATTGGCTCTCCACATGCCAAAGACTGAAATCTACACCCATACCTATCACTATGCACTAAACTAAAATAAAATGGATCAAAGATTTAAATATTAAAACAAAAACACTAAATCTATTGGGAGACAAGATGTGTAGAAGTCCTGGAGACATAGGGGAGGCAGAGAATTCATGAACAAAACACAAAGCACACAGGAAACACTTCAAAGAATCAACAACTGGGACCTCATATTATTAAAAAGATTTTGTACTTCTAAAAAAATCACCAACAGAGTGAAAGGAAAACCCACAGAATGGGAAAAAATTTTAACCAGCAACCCCTCAGACAAAGGACTTATATCAAAAACATATAAATAATTAAAAAATATCAGGCCCTCCAAATGCAAAGACCCTCTCCAAAAATGGGAAGCTCAAATGAATGCACAGTTCTCAGATGAAGATATACAAAAGGCAAAAAAATACATGAAGAAATATTCACCATCAGTGGCCATTGGAGAAATGCAAATTAAAGCAGCATTGAGATTTCATCTCACTTCAGAAAGAATGGCTGCCATCAAGAAATCAACTGATAACAAATGTTGGCGAGGCTTCTGGGAAAAAGGAACACTCCTCCACTGTTGGTGGGAGTGTAGACTGGTGCAGCCACTATGGAAAGCAGTATGGAGTTTCCTCAGATGACTAGGATTGGAAGTTCTATTCAATCCAGCTTTTCCCCTCCTGGGTATTTTCCCAGAAAAACTGAAAAGTTCATGTCACAGAGATATATGTGCACCCATGTCCATAGCAGCACAATTAGTAATAGCTAAATCTTGGAAACAACCAAAATGCCCATCAACTGCAGAGTGGATGAAAAGATGTGATATTTTTATACAATCGAATATTACTCAGCTGTAAAAAAGGATGATCTTCAGGCCTTTATAGGTAAATGGAGGCCCCTGTAAACTATCCTCCTAAGTGAAATAAATAAGAATCATTTTTGTAAATACCACGTAGTTTCTGTAATGTAAAAAGTAATAATAACTGTAAGAGTAATAAAACCCAAAATGTATAATAGCTACTATAAAACAGGGAAGGAAACTGCTATAAAGGATATAACTGCATGTATGTGTAAATGTGTATGATATACAAACATATTACTAACTTTTTGTTGGATCAGTTAGTAGAATGGTTTGATTGTTCACTTTTGATGGTTTAATTTTGTGACTTGAACAACTGTTTCTAAGATGACAGTATGTAATTTATCAATTAGTGATTTCTTAGCATTAATTTTTTTGAAATAGTGTATTATTTATATCCTTTTTTCTGTTTCACTTTTTTCCTTTGAATAAATAAATAAATACATACACACATAAAAGTCAAAATGCATTAATTTATTCAGTAACTGAGAACTAACACATCTTAGATATTCTCTTATGAGAAATAAAGATAACAAATTCACATTCTCCCACCGTTAGGTAACCTAAGCGTTGACAGGGATTATAATTGATACAGTTGGTATAGAGTTGCTTTACAAATTTTAACATTACAGTCTTTCATACTATACACTATACTCTATGACAGAGTAGGGGATGATATTTTGCTGTTTTAAAAATATTTTAAGAGAAAATATTATTAACAAAAATATTTGGAGAATAAGGAAAGTATAATTAGACGGAAAAGAATATTAATTGGTTGTATAGTCCATGCCATAATAAATACTTACAAAACTTTTTGTGAGGAAAATCTTGATATTTCTTATATTTCTTGCTGGAAAACTGATATTTAACAAGAATAATTACTTATATAGCAGCACAGCTATTACAAGGCAGAAAAGTTTGAGCAGTTCTGTCCAAGGTACTTAAATACATTTGTTTTGACACTTCTTTGACTATTCAAAGGATTATACTCTTCCCTTTGTGCCATTTAAATATAATTTTTTATCATACAGTATTCAGTAGAGTTAGATTTTATGACTGATTATTATATGGAGTTTATTGCTCAACATAGACATTGAATGAATGATAAAAACTACTTATTTCTTTCTGTGAATAGAATATTTCATTTTAAAAATTAGTTTTGATTCTCTTTACATCTTAAATAGTAGGAGATATTTAAAAATATAACATTTATGTTTATTTATACAATGAATTAATCATCAATTAAGTATTATCTGAGTTATAACTGAGTTTGTCAATCATTCTGAAAAAATTGTTTTCCTTATACTATATTTTTTTACAGAGACTTCCATGAGCCAATTACCACATTGATAAATTTCAGTGTTAATGTCTCTCCCACATTTTTTCCTGGTTTTATGAAACATAATCTAAATGTATCATTTCAAAACTGAATGTGAAGGTAACAAAGTTACCATGAGCCTCCCAACTTCTTATAAATACATCCTCCAGACAAACTTAAATTTGAATGTTGATGATTTTTATTTCTTTTCTTGGTCCCATTCTTACCTCCATTAAAATATAAACAGCCATTTCATGCCAAACTTTGTGTCCAATATTACTATAGTTTTGTCACTTTTATTTTTTTTTTGCATTTGTCTTTATTTAATCTATTAACCTGCTTTCTTAGACTCTGCAAACATATTTCATGTAATGTGGCTTACAGATTCATTTTGTACTTTATGTTACATATTGATAATATAAACAAAACTTGAGTAATTAATTTGTATATGATCATTAATATACAAGATTCAAGTGTATAGTATGTGATTTCTCCAACCCACTTAATCTACTATCTTGATAGATTACTTAATTTTGTAGAGAATGTCCTCTACCAGTCTTTATAGTTCACTGTAAAAGAAAACAGAGATGGACTCGTTTCCCTCTGTGAATTACTTATCTGATACCTATAAACACATGCCAGGGAACACAGATTCATGCCTGTGTGTTGAGACAGGATTATTAGGAAATTAGGAAAAATTAAAAAACTAAATAGTAAAGAAAACAGTTTACATGAAAATTTGAAGATCTTGGGAGATCTAATTGGATCTAGAGATCTTCCTGGCAAATGATCTTGGATTTTTATTGTTAAAAAGCTTAAGTATTCCCCTGTTAGCTCCTTCTTCCTCTCCGCCTCATTTGTGTATGTTTTGTAACTTAAGCTTCATTTCCATTCTGTCATATTTTATGCATGTGTTCTAGTTATTTACTTTGTGAAAATTTATTAGAGTATTTTCATGTAAGATTCTATAAATTGTCACAATATAATGGACAAATAACTCGTTCTCATTGATATCATAATTCAATAAATGGTTCTAAAATAAGAAAACAGTAAAATTTAAGATACAGATGTGGCTATAATGATTGAATATCCTTATGGGTAAATCTGATTTAAATTTTGAAGAAGAGATTAGGAATTTTTCTGGGGAAATTGTTGTCAAGCTGAGATTAAAAGAAAAAATAAGATTTACTCAGTCACATTAGTCTGAGGTCTTCTCAAAAATTGACTGAGAGATGATCTCAAAGATTCCAAAGATGGTCCTCAAGGAGTTATTTTTAAAAAGAGAAATAATGATCAATCAGTACCATGAACAACTGGGATGTAAAATCACCAAGTTCTTCTAAAACTTGTGTAAAATATCTCTCAATTATTTTATTTCTGATATCACAAGAAGAATCACTGATCCAATAACTTCTTCTGACTATGGCTAAAAGGTTACACAGATATTTTTAAATACCAGCACTTGCAGGTTACACCTGCTCTCATGCTCCTCAGGTGCCACCTGCTTGCTTCTGTTATTCTTATTTGGGACAAGACTCATTATAAAGTTAATGGAGCAAATTATAACTTCATGTTAAGAAACTGGAATCTTGAATGGGTGATTTAACAGTAGTCATGCTTTCTCTGAATGAGAGATGTAGCCAGCATATACTCTGAAGAGAGCCTCAAGAGATACTGGCTCACTCAGGAAACCATTAAAGAAGAAAAATATTTAAAATTGGGGAAATGAAAATTCATCAGGAATATTTAAGGAAATCAAAGAAGGTTGGTGATTCTAAAGAGAAGTGGGTAGAGATGAAGGTAAAGAAGCAGGAAAGGTCAAATGTATGTTCATGTAAGATGGCTATTTTTTCTCTTATTGAAGCAGTTTCAAGGGTTTTGAAATGTGCCACACAAAGGATACTTAACTAGATTATGATCTTACATTTTCTGTATCTATTGACAAATAATTCTTTTATTTTTTCCAATTTCTGGATCTTGAAATTGAGAATTAGAGACTCAAGAGTATTTTTTACACAAAAAAATATTATTCTAAATTGTATGACCTGCAACACAACAGATGGCTTTGCACGAGGAAATCATTTCTGGTCCCCAGTCAGCTATATTGACAGAAGTCATAATTGACATATTTAATGAAGATAGTATTGAGGATTTCTGCATACTTTATTCTACTAGATAATAGACATAATCCAAAATGTTCTTACTCAGTCTCCTTTGAAGGAGAAATGCACCTGCAATCAGCAATATGTCACCAGTACAAACTGCATATTCTGTGAATAAAGAAGGGGCTTGAATGGTCTATTAGTAAAGTAAGGAGTAGAAAAAAAATCATATGCATGCAATTTAGAAAATAATAAACTACTCTGATTACCAGTCCTTTAGTGCAGAAACTTGGCAGACCCTCACTTATTATAGAGGACATAATGTCACACAATCCACTTGTGTGACTGTGCAAAGCACAGGCAACCTCAGAAACCTCACAGCTGCCCCTTTATCTGTCATGAGGTTCATGCTGAAGACACATTTCTCACAAGTTCTCAGAAGCTGTCAACACTCCTGCAGGATACTCTTTATTTACTTCATCTGGGAGGTGAATCCTAGTGTTCATGGTGTTTAGTTTTTTATTAGCACATGTTTGTGATACATAGTAATTCCATTCAGCTTGGAGATTTGAGACATATATCATGCAATACATTTTGATCAAGTTTACCTCCCCTGTACCAACTTTCCACTTCCAGATATCCCTCCCAGCTATACAGAGGCTATCTCCATGTATTTATTTTTTTATGTTAAAAAGACTAGAAAAACAAAACAATAAACTTTTTTTTAAATATGGGATTGAACTCACACCCTCATGCTTGCCAAGCAGGCGCTTGTGCTGCTGAGTTATATTCTCCCCCAAAAAGAAACCAAACCAATAGAAATGATAAAGGATTTCAAAACAAGCTGATAGGAAATTAGCAATAGTCACTATATTGCATATTGTTATCTTCAAAATAGTTGCTCAGGTTACAAAGTACAGGCATGCAAAACAGGTCAAACACTATAAGCAATCACAGTTTCTTTTCCTGAACTAATAGGATCAATAGTATAATTATCTTAGCTGTGTTGTGTATACAGGTGCATTTTGCCCCTTCTTTTCTTTTTCCGCACCCCAGCTGTTCTTTGTGTTTTAGCAGCTTTCTATCTCCATTTCTTTACATGGTTCTTTGTTTTGCTTTATTTATATTTATATTTTGAGTTGTTCATATTAACAAGACAATGTGATATTTAAAATTGGGTAACTGATGCATTTCACTTACTATCATCCATTTTCATTCAGATGACTCAGATGTACTCATTATTTTCTTGTTGGATCCAGCGGCTGTTGCTTTATTTAGCTACTGTGGTTCCTGTTGTTATATACATCAGTACGTATAGATCGCTGTGATGTGGTAACTTCAGCTCTTTCAGAAAGATACCAAGAGCAGAATAGCTAGGTCGAATTTAATTTTTATTGTTAGCCTTTGAGAAATCTCTATGTTGCTTTCTAAAGTGGTTGTACAAACTTACATTCCCGTCTACAAAATGTGAGAGTTTCCATTTCTCCAAAGCCTCATCAGCCATTGTTGGGCTTTTTTTTTTTTCTTTTTTTGAGTCAGTGGCAATAGTCATTTTTACTGGAGTAAAGTGCTATCTCAATGTTGTTTTCATTTGCATTTCTCTTATGACCAATGATGCTGAATATTTTTTCATGCATTTATTAGCCATTTGTACTTTTTTCTGTGAGATGTCTGTGTCAATCATGCATTTTTGATTGGGTGTTTCTTTTTAGGTAGGCTATCTTTTCTATGTTTTTTTATATTAAAGAGAAAAAAATCAGAAAAATCAAAAAGCAATCAAGCCAAAAACCAAACACAAAAACAAAAACCAAGAGTCAACAACAAAAACAACAAAAAGAACACAAAAAATAGTGATACAGGCTTTCAAAGCAAGATGACAGCAACTTAACAAAGGTTTTCATACTGCTGACTGTTATCTTCAAAATAGTTCTTCATGTTACCAGATACAGGCCTGCAAAGTTAATCAAACAACATGATTTCCCTTTGAGCAGTTTCTTTCCCTTTCATTCTATCTATTGTAATTTTTGGATCTTATCTATTCTTTAAGTATCTTACACCAATGAGATAATAAATATGGTGTTTATACATGTGGGTATGACTTATTTCACTTGTAAGTATTATCTCTAGTTGCATCTATTTACCTATAAAAGTCTCTAGTTTATTCTTTTTTATAACTGACTAGTACTCCATTGTTTAGAAATATCACATCTTTTTTATCCATTCTGCAGTTAGGTTGTTTCTGTAATCTATTACAAATCTGCAGCTAAAAACATGGGTGCACACATATCACTGTGGTATGATGTTTTCAGTTCTTCTGGGAAAATATCCAGAGGGGGAATGGCTGGGTTGAATGGAACCTCTAATCTTAGTTTTTGAGGAATCTCCATATTGATTTCCACAGTGGTTTTGCCAGTCTAAACTCCTGACAACAAGGTTAAAGGGGTTCCTTTTTCCCCACAGCACTTCCAGAATTTGTTATATGTTGATTTCTGGATGTTAACCATTCTTTCTGGAGTGAGATGATATCTCAGTGTTGTTAAAATTTGCATTTCTCAAATGACCAATGTCCTTAAACATTTTTTCTATATTTATTTTTCATTTGTATTTCTTCATCTGGGAATTGTATATCTATCTTAGATGCCCATTTTTATATTGAGTTTTTGCATTTGGCAAAGCAGATTTTTGTCCAATTCTTTATATGTCTTAGATAGAAGTCCTTTGTCAGAATGACTTTTGGCGAAAATCTTTTCCAAATTCATGAGTTTTCTTCTCACTCTGTTGGTGATTTCTTTGGAGGCACAAAAAATTTTTATTATGATGAGATCCCATTTATTGATTTTTTGGAATACTTCCTGAGCAGTTTGGCTTTTGTTCATGAACTCTGCCTACCCCAATGTCCTTGAAATTTCTACCTCATTTTTTTGTAGTAAATTTAGTGTTTCTGTCTTAATATTTAGATCTTTGATCCGTTTGACTTTGGTTTAGTGCATAGTGATTGGCATGGGTCTAGTTTAAGTCTTCGGCATGTGGAAAGCCAATTTTTCCAGCATCACTTACTAAAGAGGTTGCCTTTCTTCCAGTGAATATGTTTGGCCCCTTTGTCACAGATAAGGTGGTCCAGTTTGTTTGTGATTGTGTCTGTATCATCTATTCTGTTCCATTGGTCTTCAGGTTTGTTTGTCAGTAACATGCTAGGCTGTTATTCTTTTGAGCATATATTATTGGAAACTTTGTCAAAAATCACATGGTTGAAGGTACATGAAATTATTTCTGCAGACTCTAGTTTATTCCATTGGTCAATATGTCTGTTTTTATGCCAGTTCCATGCTATTTTTACTATCATATCTTTATAGTAACCTTGAAATCTGGGATTGTAATGCCTCTTGCCTTACCTTTATTGTCTAGAATTTTGTTGGCCATTTTGAACTTCTTCTGGTTACATATAAATTTTAGAATTATTTTTTCTAGTTCTATAAAACAAAACTAAGTGTTTTGGAGGGAGATTGGGTTAGATTGACACATTATTTTTGTTAATATTTGCATTTTGACCATATTAGTTCTGCCTATCCATGAACAGGGGATGTCTTCTGATTTTCTAGCATTTTCTTCAATCTATTTTTATAACAATATGGATTTTGGTACAGAATTCTTTCATTTCCTTGGTTAGGTTAATTCCAAAGAGTTTTTTTTTTCCTTTGAAGCTTTCATGAATGAGATTATTTTTTAAAAAATTTCTCAGTGGCTTCATTCCTGGAGTATAGGAAAGTTATTGATTTTGTGTACTGACTTTGCTCCAGCTGTCACTTTGCTGTGTTTATTTATTAGTTCTAAGAGTTTTTTGATGGAGTTTTTGGATCTTCTGTATCAAGAATCATGTCATCTGCAATAAGAAATTTCCGATTTCTTCCTTTCTTATTCAAATCTTTTTTTTTTCTTTCTCTTACAGAAATCCTGAAGCTAAAGTTTCTATTGCTTTTCAGTGGGTAGGGTGTGAGTCAATGCCCTTGTGCTGTTTCTGGTTTTAGTGACAATACTTTCAGATTTCCCCATTTTGTAAGACTTCAGCAGCGGGTTTGTCAGAAACGGCTTTCTCACTTTAAATGTAAATCCTTCTATATCCACTGTTTGTTGTAATAATTCCACCTGTTTGTCAATGAACCATAAAGACTGATAAACTACTGCTGACAGATAGGGTGGGATGCACTATGTGGGGGAAGGAACAAGGAAGTGAAAAACAAGGGGTATATATTAGAAAGAAGAGGAGAGAAAATGCAAGCAACCAATGAAACAAAGAGAGGAAATGGAATTTTGCTAATATTATTTTTATAATGATTAGTAGGTCTGTTGATAAGAAGTTTAAGAGAATATTTGTGGCAATAGAGCAGGAGAGGAGACACAGAGTAAGGTAAATGTGATTGCAGAATAAGGGAAAGAATGACGTCAGAACCTATTAATGTGCCGATAGCTTGTGTTTGTATCTTCTTTAAACAATTTTGGTGAGGGTGTCCCTTAACTCAGTTCCTCAAACTGAATTGCAGATACCCATATCATTTTTGTAATGAAATTACGTACTTTAATATAATAGTAGCTGACTATGCCTCTCAGTAGCTGCTCTGGGGGATACAGGAAGCAATCTTTGTATTCACCTACTAGGTAAGACAAAAAACAAGGTGTATATGCAGGTGTCAAAGTACAAATGGTTGCTCTGTGCTACATTTTGGGGTTTTTATAGTTTTTAATTAAATGTTTTCTTTATGTTTTTCTTTTTTCTTTTAAAAGAATAAAAACAAAACAGAAATTCAAAAAAAGATGATAGGAAATTTACAATCGCTGTTATATTGCATATTGTTATCTTCAAAATAGTTTACCAGTACAGGCCTGCAAGATTGATCAAACAATATAAGCACTAACACTTCCTTTCAATGAACTCATAGAATTAGTACTACAATTATCTTAGCTATAATATATGTGTCTGTATATATATATATATATATATATATATATATACACACACACACACACATATTTCCCCCTTCCTTCTTTTCTCCTTCCTGCTCATCTCAGTTGTTTTTTCCTTTTGAGCAGTTTCTTTCCATTTCATAATATCTATTATACCTTTTGGATCTTATTTACATTTTCAGTTTTTTACACTAGGGAGAAAATACAATGTTTATGCATGTTAGTCTGATTTATTTCACTTATGATTATGGTCTCAAGTTGTACTCATATAAAAGCATCAAGTTTATCTTTATACTGAGTAATACTGCATTATGTAAAAATGTCATATCTTTTTTTTTATTTGTTTCTAGGTTTACGGGCTTTGGGGTTGTTTCCAAAATTTAGCTGTTACAAACTGTGCTTTTATAAACATAGGTGCAAATATATTGTTGCGGTATGATGTATTCAGTTCTTCTGGAAAAATACCCAGAAAGAAAATAGATGGATAAAATAGGAGGTCTAATCCTAGCTTTTGGGGGAACCTTGAAACTGATTTCCACAGTGGTTGCACCAGTCTTACTCCCACAGAAAAGATCTAGAATATCAAAGATAATCATGGGCAATAAAGGCAAAGCAGGAAGTATTATAATCCCTGATTTGAAATTACACTGCAAAACTACTACAATAAACTCATACGGTACTGGAAAAAGACAGATAGTAAGATCAATGAAACAGAATAGAAGAGGCAGACACAACTGCAAACAAACTCAGTACTTTATCTTTGACAAAGAAGCCAAACATGTTCACTGGAAGAAACATAGCCAGGTTAATAAATAGGCTGTAAAAACTGGCTTTCCCCATGTTGAGAACTAAAACTACCTCCATTTCTATCACCATTCGCTAAACTAAAGTCAAAATGAATCAAGGACCTAAATATTAAGACAGAAACAATCTGCTGAAAGACAAAATAGTAGAAATATTGAAGACTTAAAGGTAAGCAGAAAGTTCATGAACAAAAAACCAAGTTGCACCGGAAGTACTTCAAAGAATCAAAAATTGGGATCTCATTTTATCAAAAGTTTTTCACATCAAAATAGGTTACCAAGAGAGTAAAAAGAAAACCTACAAATTGGGAAAAATTTTAGGCCAATTGTCCCTCAGACAAAAGACTTCTAGAAAGGATTGAAAAAAGAATCAGGCCCCCAAAATTCAAAGACCTACTCTAAAAATAAGCATCTGATCTGAACACACACTTCTAAGATGAAGAAATACAAATGGCAAGCAAATACATGGAAAAAAATGTTCAACATCATTGATTATTTGACAAATGCAAGTTAAAATAGCACTGAGATATCATCACATGACAGAAAGAATGGCTCTCAATAAAAAATCATCAAATAATAAGTTCTGGTGGGACTGTGGGGGGAAATGATTCCTTTTGATTTTTCTTGTAGAACTACCACAGTTCAGTACAAAATAGCATGAAAATTCATTTTACAACTTTGGGAAGATGTTGAAAGTGAGTCATCAGGTGATTTGGCTACCAATAATCATATGGATCATGTCAGCCAGAGAAGTTAGCAAGATACGGCAGACAGAGAAGTACAAATGAAGATCTTGATTCAGATGAGGAAGAACACAGTAATGGAAATAAGTATTTGACTAGTCAAAATGCCACAAAATGTTAATGTATACCTGAACTATCCAATGTCCGAACTAGGTCAGAAAATATTATCAGGTTCTTTTTGTTTGTTTGTTTGTTTGGTACTGGGGATCAAACTCACGACCTTGTGCTTGCCAGGCAGGCGCTTAAGCCTCTAAGCTAAATCCCCAGCTCTCTGTTATTAGGTTCTTACCAGGGGTGAATACTAGAGGGCAGAATGCCAACACTGTGATTCAATGTTGGAAATTGTTTATAATGGATGATATGCTACAAGATATTTTGAAATGTACTAGTATCTAAGTTATTTTTCTCTTGTTGCTGAGATGAAAATAGCTGATGCCCAAAATTAAAGAGGCAAAGGTTTATTTAGCTCACACTTTGTAGAAGTGTCAGCCCATGATCAGCTGGCTCCAAAGCAGGGTGGAATGGCAGAGGGGCATCAGTTCATGGTAGCAGAAGACATCAAAATCAACAAGAGCAAAAGGGGTTAGAGCAAGCCTCTTTTCCTCCCTTATATTGAATGTAGGGTACCAGCCCCATGGTGCATGTATTACTCACACCATCTCTGTGCCCTCTTCTTGAACAGGTTGAGGCTATTTAAAAAGTAAGGACCAATGTGCCCTGCTGAGACTCATAGTTAAACTTCAAAACTGTGAAGTTTTGACACAGTGAATCAAGCATTACAACATCTTAAAGCAGAAACAGCCACCCTAGGGCCTGTTCTCTACACTCTAGGATGTAGAACTGCTGAGTTACTTAGTGAAGCTTCTAAATTTCTCAAGTTGAAACAACGTATCAACCATTACAACTAGTAATGAAATACAAGTAAGATATTCTGTAAGCACCAATAGTCATACTCAAGAATATATTCATCATGGCATCTATTTAAAATAAAAGCCTTCATAGGAGGACTTTATCATTCCAGTCACCAGAATATAAAAGTATTTTTTTTTATTTTAAAGAGAACAAAACAAAAGAGGGCAAAACAAAGTAGATCAGAACAGAACAACATAAGCAACACAACACTGTATAATAAGACAACTGGACATTAACAGTAGCTATCATAATATCTCTTTCTCTGCTATAGTTGAGCATAGTTTCAAATACAATAATATCAAACATAACACAATAGCATAAAACCATTCAAGAGAGTGAAAGAATTACAGGACATTCTGAACCAAATAACTATGATCAATGGCTACTATAATATCTCATTTTCAATAAAAATATTTGTTTATACTATCACATATATTAAAATCCCAATAAGACACAACATGATAGAACTGATGGTAATAGCAGAGTAGAAGCATGGTAGGACTTCTAAGGAAGACAATATTAAATCAGCAATGGCTGCCATAATGTTTTGTTTTCTTTAAAACAGCTGTTCATACCATCACACATCATAAAGTCAAACAAAACAGAATAAAACCATTCCAACTGATATATGTAAACATTGAAAGGCTTCAAAGCAATGAAATGGGAAGTCATGATTACCATAAAATCTTATAAACTCTTACCAACTCTCATACTAGGGAGACTGTTGTAGTCAGGGGTTATACAGAGAACAATTAGAATCGGGACATGGAATTTATATTATTATTTTATGATAGTCACCTAGAGTTAACACAAGAAAATGCAGGAAATCTTAGCTATTCACAACACCAAAGACATAGGATATTTAGCCAAGGGCCTAAATCCCACAGCATTGTCCCACATGAGGCCGGATGAAGACCCAGAGCTCATGACAACGCTTCCCACGAGTCCAACTGGAGGTCTAGAGTCCACGAGAAGGACTCACAGCAGTCTCTTTTACGAATCTGTGCCAGGAAGGCCCAAAGGTCAGCGGTGGAAACTAGGAAGTCTATGCCAGCAGGGTTAAGGAGCTGTGCTGATAGGTTAAGCTTTCTAAGCTGGAGCCGAGAAGTCACACTCAACAAACACCAGGGCTGTCCTGTAAAGCACCACAGCCATCCTCAGTGACACGGAGGCCCCGAGCTCCTCCAATGACAAGCATAGTCGAGTACATGCCAGGAAGCCAGCATGACGAGTCCATCCTGGAGACCAAGCAGCACACGTCTTCCCCTCCGGAGCCAGGAAGCAATGCTCGATGTGAGGACCAGAGCTTCTCCAGGAGAACCAACAGCTCAAACAGCAACACATAGGAGAACCCACAACACCTCAACGTCTCAATGCCATAACGCCTTAACATTCTCAACGCTCTCTCTCCACGTCTCCATTTATGCTGGCAGCTTTCCTCAGGTGAAACGTCTATGCTCAGCAGCATGGAGATATAATCCAGCTGGCACTAAGTTGACCACCAGTTCTCAATCCATAACAGAGACTACACGGTATTTACACATGTGAGTTTGGTTTATTTCACTTATGAGTATGGTCTAAAGTCGTGTCCATTTATTTATAAATATCTCAATGTGATCATTCTTTATAGCTGAGTAGTACTCCATTGTATGAAAATACCACAACGTTTTAATCCATTCCTCAGTTGATGTGCACTTAGGTTGTTTCCAAGATCTGGCTATTACAAATTGTGCTGCTATAAACATGGGTGCACATATATCACTGTGGTATGATGTTTTCAGTTCCAGAATATAAAAGATTAATGGAGAAGTGACAGATGCATTGTTGAGATTTAAAAAACAATAATAACATTCAAGAAATTTGATTTCCTTCAAAATTGCATACATTTTGATGACAAAAAACCCACCAAAAAAGAAAAAAAAATCTGAAAATTTGGCTGCTATTCACTCATTTTTTGAAAGTTTTGTTTTGAGCCGTTAGGCAACTTATACATTATCCAAATGTGTGACAATTGATGAACAACTTGCATCATTTCATAGTTGTTAAAGTTTTTGGCTATATATGCCAGGTAAACCTTCCAAATATGGTATAAAAATGTATCTCCTATTGTATACAAAGAGATTTTATACCTTGAATTTAGAAACATATCCTGGAACTCAGCCACCAGGCATTTTTCATGCAGTGATAAACCATATGAGTTTGTGAACAAATTTGTTGCACCTGTCTCAAAAAATAACCCAAAGGTCACATTGGTTCACTCATTACCCATTTATGTTACATTTGCTAAAAGAACACCAGTTGACCAGCACAGGAACTCTTTGCAAGAACAAAGCCAAGATTTCTGAAAAACTGCTGCAAGTTCACAATAGAGAAACACACAGTAAAATCTTTAGATTTCAGAGAGTCAAAACATTCACTTCCTATATGACAAAGCAAAACAAAGTAGCATGTTTTGATACTGTCAAAACTATACCATGGCGACAGCAAGATTTACAGTAAAGCTGAGTGTGGTAGTGCATGCTTGTAATTCCAGCATTCAGGGAGCTGAAGCAGGAGGATCCTGTGAGTCAAGGTCAGCCTGTACTGCACAGTGAGTTAGCCTGGACCAAGTAGCAAGACTGCGTTTCAAAACCAAACAGATAAAAAACAAAAAGAGGTTGACATTGATACCTCAACATAAATAAAGTCAAAAATGGTCACATTTTACAACAAAACAAAAGCGAAGTAGATGTTGTTGACCACTTATGCAACAACTGTGATGTCACTCAAAACACAAAGCACTGGCCAATGACTGGGTTTTTCTCAACCCTAAACATATCAGGTATAAATAGTTTCATAGTTATCAAGGAAAATAACAAGCACAAAATATCATGTAAAATTTCTTTAGAGGACTGAGACTGGAATTGAGAAATGATCAGTCACAGCAGAGAAAAAATAGTATGTATCTAAAAATCAAAAAGATAAAAAGAAAATAAAACTCCTTAAAAGAATAATGAAGAAGATGGATGAACATGAAACATCCCAAGAACCTCCTAAGAAACAGGAAAGTCGGCAAGGTGTCAAGTATGCCCTCAAATACACCGGGAAAACCGAACGCATGCTATCACTGTAACATTTGTGTATAAACCATACCATTCTCATTTGTGAAAACCACCTGAATCGTGATAATTTTTGCAATAGTTTTATTTATAGTTTTTTTATTTGCATTTTCATTGTATTTAACATAGAGATTTATTTCTGCTGTTATTTTCTAGATTTAGTAAGCAAAGGGTTGAAGGAGAAAATATTGATATTCTTTTTTTTTTTGTATCAACGATAAAATTCATGACCTTGTGTTTGCCAGGAAGGCACTTGTGCCACTGAACTAAATCCCTGAGCCCTTTTTTTTTTTCAGTTTTGTTTTGTTTTGTTGATGTTTGTTGTAAAGACTTAGTATCTAGCTGATCTTTTATTGTTTTAATGATTGCTTTTCCTGTTAAGTGCATATTGCATGATGTAATAGCAAGCTTCTAACAAAAGAGGAAGACAATAGAGGTGACCAGTATGCCAAACAGGAAAGTAAAGTTAATCACATGGGCTGTTTTCGGAAGCAACACTTGTGTATGGACCAAGTTGTGGTCATGTGTGAAGACTGCCTTAGATGTGATACTTGAAACAAAGATTATTTCCATGATAGAGTTTTGTTTACATTTTCATTGTAGTTCATATAGGAATTTATTTCTGCTCTGATGTTTCAGATCTTATAACCAGGTAAACAGCAGACATTAAAAACATTGATGTTTATTCTAAATACTCATTACATATTAAAAATGTAATATCTTATTGATATCTAATTTTCCTGTTAAGTGCATATTGTTTATCATAATAAAACTCATAAAATTGATAATTCATCAATAGAAATACTCCTAAAAACTAAACGTGGGCATTATGCATCCACCACAGAATGCCTTCCAAAAAACTTGCTGTGGGGCCTCAGGGGCTAGAGCACTGGTTAATTTTTATTCAATTTTTTCATGTACATACTATTTTCATATGCACATTGGATAAAAGAAAAATCAAAAAAGAAAGATAAAAGAAAAAGCAAGCGGGCAAGAAAGAATAACAAAATCAGAACAGAACAGAACAGAACAGAGCAGAGCAGAGCAGAGGAGAGCAGAACAGAACAGAACAGAACAGAGCAGAACAGAAAGCCAAAAACTTCAGGCAGTTAAAAGAACTAAAGCACCATTAAGGTCCTATTTACACTGCAATCTCAATCAGCCAGTGAGCGGCTCACAGGTAGGCGGATCCGGCCTGCTTTCTGGTTCTGGTTCTTTCCTGTAACTCCCTTCCCTCCCACAGAGCGTCACTGTGTCAGCATAGTGCCCTTTCTCCTGGCTTCTCAGTCGGTTGCATAGCTTAGTCCTGCAAGGCTCCGAGCCCCGCTCCTCCTCCCTGGGTCTTTTGAAGGCCTGCCTGTGAGAAAGGGGACTTAGGAGGACCCTTGAGTCCATTTTCTCTCTGTAGGCTCTGTTCTGCTTAGTTTTGGTTGCACGTCTGTGGGCGTGGCTAGCCCGAGGGTTTTGCCTTATTTTAATAACTGAACACTAAGGTGGACAGTGCAGCGAGGCTGGGTCAGCAGCAGTCTCACACCGATTTTCTTGCGTCTCCCTGACTTTTCCTCCTTTCCCTGCACGATAAACCCTGCGATTACTTCCTTGCTTTCTGTAAGGTTTCCTGCACTCTAGCACGCCCTCGGGCTAACTCCAGCTCTTGGCTGCTCTCAGGGGTCTCCCTCTCTCATCTGCACAAATCCTCACTCTTATGCCCAGGAACGCAAGATGTGCCCTAGGGCTTGCATCACTCAGCAGTGCTTCCGCTGGAGGTGGGGTGGGGAGTCTCCTCCGCAAGGGAGGAGTACTGGGCGGGGACAGTGGGAGGTCCCCTGCTGACACAGGGCTTCCTGGGTTTGCGGAAACCACATGTGAGGGTCTGGGGCGGCCAATTAACTTCTATCTCCAGAATCTCAGCGGTCAGGTGTGCCAAGGACTCCAGTAACCCCTGGCTGTGGCCCTCTCAGGACTCAAATCCAGGCCCCTAATCAGGACCATGCCCTTGTCTTTAGTTGTCTTTTGGGCTCACTGGTGCTTTCTCAGCCAGAGGTCCAGGGCTTTCAGTTTCTCTGGCTCCTGGATAGGTGAATAGCTCCTTCCTGTGTTCCTTTGCCCTTGAGAAAGACTGAAAGAGTCTATCCCTCAGCCTGACTGACCACCCCCTGCCGTGCTGACTTCTTCCTTGGCCCTTTACATCCTCTCTCTACCTGGGGTGTAAGAGGTGCCTATCCAGGGATGGCTCCCCTTCTTTTTCTTCACCACCTAAATACCCCGGTGATCCTCCCATGCCTCTATTCAATGATCCTCTGGTCAATGATCCAACAAAAACTTAGTAATATGGTTATCTATCTTACACACTTAAACATACATGCAGTTATATCCTTTAAAGCACTTTCCTTCCCTTTTTTACAATAGCTATTACACATTTCCGATTTTATTACTTCTACAGTCATTATTACTTTTTACATTAGAGAGACAATGTGATATTTACAAATATGATTCTTATTTATTTCACTTAGGAGGATAGTCTCCAGGAGCTTCCATTTACCTATAAAGGCTTCGATATCATCCTTTTTAATAGCTGAGTAATATTCCATTGTATAAAAATACCACATCTTTTTCATCCACTCTGCGGTTGATGGGCATTTTAGTTGTTTCCGAGATTTAGCTATCACAAATTGTGCTGCTATGATCAGGGTGCACATGTATCACTATGACATGAACTTTTCAGTTTTTCTGGGAAAATACCTAGAAGGGGAATAGCTGGATTGAATGGAACTTCCAATCCTAGTCTTCTGAGGAATCTCCATACTGATTTCCATAGTGGCTGCACCAGTCTACACTCCCACCAAGAGTGGAGCAGTGTTCCTTTTTCCCAGCAGCCTTGCCAACATTTGTTATCAATTGATTTCTTGATGGCAGCCATTCTTTCTGGAGTGAGATGACATTTCAGTGCTGATTAATTTATATTTCTCAAAAGGCCAGTGATGGTGAACATTTCTTCATGTATTCATTTGCCATTTGTTTTTTTTTTTTTCATCTGAGAACTGTATGTTCATCTCAGTGCCCATTTTTGTAGAGGGTCTTTGAATCTGGGTGGCTTGATTTTTTAAATTCTTTATATGTTTTTGATATAAGTCCTTTGCCTGAGGGGTTGCTGGCTGTAATTCTTTCTCATTCTGTGGGTTTTCTGTTCACTCTGTTAGTGATTTCTTTTGAAATGCAAAACCTTTTTAATAATATGAGGTCCCAATTGTTGATACTCTGAAGTGTTTCCCGTGTAGTTTGCGCTTTGTTCATGAATTCTCGGCCTATCCCTCTGTCTCCAAGATTTCTACCCACCTTATCTTCTAGTAGATTTAGTGTTTCTGTTTTTACTATTTAAATCTTTGATCCATTTTGATTTTAGTTTAGTGCACGGTGGTAGGCATGGTTCTATTTTCAGTCTTCAGCATGTGGAGAGCCAATTTTTCCAACACCATTTATTAAAGAGGTTATCCTTCCTCCAGTGAACATGTTTAGCCCCTTTGTCAAATATGAGGTGGCTGAGTGTGTTTCTAGTTGTATTTGCATCTTCTATTCTGTTCCATTGATCCTCAGGTCTATTTCTTTGCCAGTATCATGCTGATTTTATCACTGTAGCTTTGTAGTATAGTTTCAAGTCAGGAATTGAGATGCCTCCCGTCTTGCCTTTGTTGCCAAGAATCGCCTTTGCTCTTTTAGGTTTCTTCTGTTTCCAAATGTATTTTAGGAGCTTTTTCTCTAGATCTGTGAGGTATGTCAATGGTATTTTGATTGGGATTGCATTAAATCTGTATAACAGTTTTGGGAGTATGACCATTTTCACAGTTTTACTTCTTCCTAGCTAAGAACAAGAAATATCCTTCCATTTTCTAATATCTTCTTCAATCTCTCTTTTTAGTGTAGTATAATTTTCAGCATATAGGTCTTTCACATCCTTGGTTAGGTTTATTCCTAAGTGTTTCATTTTTTAAATGCTATTGTGAAAGGCAATATTTCCATAATTTCTCTTGCAGTGAGTTTCTTGTTTATGTACAGGAATGCTATTGATTTTTGAGCATTTACTTTGTATCCAGCTACACTGCTCAATTTGTTTATTACTTCTAATAGTCTTTCAATGGAGTTTTTTGGGTCTTCTATTTAAAGTATCTTGTCATCTGCACATAGTGATAATTAAATTTCTTCCTCTCCTATATTTATTCCTTTTATTTCTCCCTTTTGTCATTGCATTTTTGAAGGTGTGCAGCTCTCCTCTCAGCTTCTGCACCCCCATAGAATACAGTCATTTACTTAGGGTGCTCCCAAACCACTCCAATTAGTGCTGGTTCAAAACAGGAGTTATGGAGTCAGTTATGGAATCACTCAGTCTGTTTCAGGCCGCAAGATGAACACAAGGATCCATCAGTGGTTTCCAGAATGAGGTGCTTCAGCTCCTGATCATTAGATCCTATTAAGGAAGACGGGCATCTAACACCTGCTAATTTGAGGGAACTCTGCTATTATATATATCACTCATAATTCTTGCCCATAATAATAATAGAGTTTTGGACAGATTTAATCTAGGTAAGCCATAAGTGTTGATGTGTAAGCTTGGTTTGATTAAAGAACTCTTATATCAAAAAAGAAAATGCAAAACTGCTGAATAACCCAATTTCAATTAACAAAATTGAAAATGTAATTAAAGCCCTCCCAACAAAGAAAAGCCCAGGTCCAAATGGATTCACTGATGAATTCTGCAAGAAATTCAAAGAAGACTTACTGCCAACATTCCTCAAACTCTTCAGTGAAATTGAAAGGGAAATAATTCTTCCTAACTCATTTCTGGAAGCAAACATTACTCTAATACCAAAACCTGAGAAAGACCCAATTAAAAAAGAGAACTATAAGGTCAATCTCCCTAATGAACATAGATGCAAAAACTATCAGTAAAATATTGTCAAACAGAATGCAGCAAATCATCAAGAAGATTATACACCATGGCCAAGTGAGATTCATCCCAGGAATGCAGGGATGGTTCAACATACACAAATCAATAAATGTTATCCACCATATCTATAGAGCCAAAAATAAGAATCACATGATCATTTCTATAGATGCAGAAAAAGCTTTTGATAAGGTCCAACAGTTATTCATGTTAAAAACCTTACAAGAAATTGAAAAAGATGGTCTTTACCTCAATATGATAAAAGCCATCTATGACAATCCAACAGCCAACATCACATTGTTATCTTATGATCTGTTTTGTTCTGTTTAATTTTCCTCTTTAAAAATAAATAAAATAAAATAAAATAAAATAAAATAAAATAAAATTTCCTTGTTAGTGGTAAAATTGCCTAAAAAGTATTTTAACTATTATTAGTTGAAGTATTAAAAGTATATACATATATTAGTGCATTTATTACTATAATGTTTTTCTTAGTCATCAAGCTAAAATATTTTTAGATTATCCCAGTTATAAAATATCATATTAAATAGTCTCTGAATGGAACTTTGTCAAGGTATAAAAACTCTCTAGAGATACATTTTCATTATCTATGTGGAAGACTGCTAATCTCAAAAGGGATTGTCATTTCATAAGATTATTATAATGTGTAGTTTCTGATATTCTATGTCAGCTATGAAAGTATATTTGCTGAACTTCATTTGCTAGAATTTTGCATGAAATGTATTGTTTATACATATTAATGCTACAGAGCTGAAGCTGTGCATTTTTCATATTTTGAAAGAAAATTTTCCTAAGAATCAAATTGAGTGGTTTCAAGTTTTTATTTCTTGTGTTCTTTGAAATGTTGAAACAATTCACTGTGAAATTCTCTGCCTCCAAAGCCTTTTTCTCTTGATACACATTAATGTTGTTCTCACAGCTAATACTGTCATGTCACTCTTGGATATTCCACATCACTGGTTGCTATCATCATGTAATTGTAAAGGCATTACAAAATGCCTTCAGTCTTTATATGAAGTTTGAGTTCTCTTACATTTACAAATGTTGTTATATCACTTATTTTTCTAATTTTACTTGTTTTACCAGGAGTATGTTGCTTTTTCATTGCTTGTCTGTTAATAGAAATGAAAACACCAAAGCGTTCCTCAACTTTTTTACCCAGTTCATCATAACTACACTTTTGAGACTGGTTGTGTGGGGATAGTTCCCCCACATCAAGCAGTTTTTCGGCAGATAATCACTTGTGTATCCTCTGCTTCAGTTTCCCAGTCTCTTCTCTCTGCCCCTTTTGATGTCAGTTATGAGCTATAAGATTTTATCTATACTTCTGATTTACCAGATATGATTTGGGTAACCTACTATTTTTTAAAATTGATACAGTGGTTTAAGAAACCTAAAGGGAAATGCTTTAAACATATCAGTTTATTAATAAAGACCCTAATAAAGGTTACAGATGAACAACCAAATAAAGAGGCATACAGACCTATCTTAAACACACATGGACACAATCACTTAGCATAAAGTCTATTTTAAAAGATATTGAATATTTCATGAAATGTAGTTAATATTGTAGTAAGGGTGGAAAACAAAATTGTTGTATGGATACACTTGTGTATTCTCATACAGGTGAGTCCACCATGTCTGGACCAAGAGTAGACATGGCTAAGGGTAGCTCAATGCTTGCGTGAGGATTTTTCTGCTAGCAAATTTTCTCAGATGTTGATTTTTGGTATCAACTGGGAATTTAGCTGGCCAAACAGCAAAATATATCAGCATAATCCTTCCAAGTAACCTCCCTATGTGGGGTATTTTGGGCTTCCCCATAGCATACTGGTTAGGTCTCAAGACCAAGTGTCACAAAATAATCATGTAATAGTTTTGCTACATTTTATAATTTAACCTTGGGGGGTTCATACTTCCATCAAAGTAACAAGGCTACCCAGATTATGAAGAAATAACATACGTCTTACTTGCTAATGAGAGGAAACTCAATGACTCATTGTAAGGATATTTAGATTGGGAAGAACTGCTATAACCATTTCTGGAAATAACAGTCCATCAAACCTCTAGTTCAGTAAATAATGAGCTCTGAAAATATGCTAGAATTCATATACGTACGTTTCAATGAGCTAAAAGCATCTTTACTTCACTGAATATAGCATTTTAGTTCAAATGCTATTTTAATTTTCATCTTGATACTTTAAGAAATTAGGTCATGGTTGAAAACTATCCCATTTAAAAGCCATTAGGAAACATACATATTCTAGAATTGTAGAAAAAGCATTTTAGCTTCTTATTAGCTTTTCCTGTGATGAATCACAAAGTGAATCAGCTTTACACTGGGAAGTCAGCATGGCTCAATAAACTAATCAATGAACTAAGTCCTGAGCATATGGTAAATACACTCTCTTCTCCCCAAGATATTTTAAGCTTCATCAAAATTGTCCAAAACAGATGCACATTCAGTTTTTTAATGCAAGACTAAAACCCACACTAAAAATGTTTTTTGTCAAACTCTAGAAGTTGTTACAGCATATTTTCATGCATTCTTGAATATTTGCTTTTTTAACTTTCAACTAATTATTAAAAGAATACTAGCATTAGTACAACTACTATTGATTCTTAATGATCATATATGTGGAGACAGTTATAACTTCCATTCTACATAATTTCACAGTTGCTTCTCTCTCTCACTACATTACAATGCCTGTAATTCTATAATGACTGTTTCTGATCCCACACATCCATATTCAGCCTGCAAAGGACAATTATATATATGTATATATATATGTATATATATACATATATATAATATGCATATTATAATATACAGTGTATATACAGTAGTTAAAACACAGATTACATTTATCATCTTAATATTTTAAAATATACATATTTGTACTGCTAAATATAGTCATATTGTTGTACAATATATCTTTACAACATTTACATTTGCAAAACTGAAACTATATCCACTGAAGATCTACCCTTTTTGTCCTCTTCCAAGCTCCACACTGCTTACTGTTTTTATGCATTTGACACACCGGACTTTTTTCTTTCTATGAGTTAGAGTCAACATATACACAAAATTATACATTTGTCTTTTCGTGACTGACTTATTTTACTTAGCATAAGGTCTTCAGAGTTTATTCTTGTTGAGAGAATTCTTTCTTTTTAAAGGCTGAATAGTATTATAATGTTATGTAACTCCTACTTTTCTTTATTCTTTCATTCTTTAATGAACATTCGAGATGACGCCATCTGTAAATTATGAATAATTCTGCAAGGAACATGGATGAGAAAATATCATTTTGAGATTCTCTTTTCAATTCTTTTAGGGATATATGGGATTACTGGATCATTGCAGAAATAATTTGCATTAAGATAATTTAAAACATTTAAAAAGTAGCCTTTATTTGAAGATATCCATTCTTTTCTTCCCCTTTCCTATCTGAAATGTTGTACTAGAACATTTAACTTGTGACACTCATTTTTCAGCTATACGAATTAAACAATCAATCAAAATTTTAATCAAATCTTATATTTATAATGCTGTATTCGGTAGGAATATTTTTCTCACCTTATAATCTAATGTCAATCACTATAATAAAGCACACTCATAATAATGCTTTAAGCCTTAGATCTGGTATGAGAAGCTTTGATGCAAAGGGAAGCAGTTCTGTAGAATCCTCAATTGAGTAGA
Source organism: Dolichotis patagonum (assembly GCA_004027295.1). NCBI lineage: Eukaryota > Metazoa > Chordata > Mammalia > Rodentia > Caviidae > Dolichotis > Dolichotis patagonum. The sequence continues at coordinate 70,099 of PVJX010001875.1, forward strand.
TCTCTGGTCTTTCACTTCCTTCCTTCTTCCCTCTGCCCCTCTAGCTCCTCTTTCCTTTTGAATAATTTCTTCTCATTTCACCATATCTTTTGTACAATTTGCTTCTTAAATACATTTTCAGTTTCTCATGTCAGTGAGACAATGCAATATTTTCATGTGTGTCTGTTTTAAGAGTATGATCTCAAGGTCTATCCATTTAGGAATGAATAACTAGAGTTTTTCCTTTCTCATGGCAGAGTAGTACTATATTATATATATATATATATATATATATATATATATATATATATGTAATATCACTTTATATATAATATCATTTTATATATATTATATATTATATAGTATATAGTATATATTACATATCACATATCATATATCATATATCATATATCATATATCATATATCATATATCATATATCATATATCATATATCATATATGTGTGTCTATATGAATAAATATATAAAGTCACTTTTTTAATCCATCTCTCAGTAGATGGGTGTTTGGATTATTTCCAAGATTTAGCTATTACAAACTGTGCTACTGTAAACATGCTCTTTAAACCTATATAATCACAATATGTAAGTTTCCAAGTGGTACCTGATGCACCATTGATCACAAGTGTTCAAAGCATGTATAGTGATCATGTATAGTATATACTGCCAATGAGTTAAGAAAAATATGGTGTTTGTGTAGTGAGTTTTTTTCCTGGTGAAAATATAATCTTAAAGGAGTATTTTGTATAAAATAATTGAATTCTCAAATACCCATTAAAGGATAATGAATATTACCTCTAATAGTCTCAAAACACAGAGGAAGGAATATTAAAGTAAACATTGTCACAAATTTTCTATACTATAGAATGTTCTCTTGTTTTCCACCAACAATTCCTTATGTTTAACTCCTAATAATTTTTGTTTTAATTTAGTTGCTTGTCATTCAAGCCTAGAATAGTGTTCCCGATATGCCCTTTACTTTCATAATTTTCCTTTATGGTTTGTTTTCTCACTTGATTATAATTTATTCAGAGTTGGACACTACAACATAGTCATCATTACTACCCTACCAAGAAAGAAAGTACCAAGGAGATCCAAGCTCTTGTCTTTACTCAGTCTTTCTTCCACGTGTGTGTATGCGTGTGTGTGAGAGAGACAGACAGACAGAGAGACACAGAAAGACATAGAGACAGAAAGAATCTTTTACCTTAGAAGAAATATGTCTAGAAACTTATTTTACCAATGTCCTTAACATTTTGCTTACCAGTGTCAGAGAAAAAGGGGCAAGAGAGACAGAGAAAGGGGCAAGATACTTTGATGCACAGGTTGAGCTGGCCAATCTGCCCTGGCCCAGTCATGGCTACGCACACTAAAACGTGAGGTAGAGAGATCAGAGTTATCAGGGGATGCTATTAGTGCTTGATTTTTCATGCAGTAAAAAAATAAATAGGTGACCACAAAGTAATGTCCTCAAATACTATCTGTGTATTTCCATTTTCCTGTCCAAATGTTCTCTCCTTTGTTTGACCTTCTGCTTTGTGTCCCAGAAAAATGACTTCTATGGATACGAGCACTATTCCCTTGTGCTCTGGCCTGCAGTGGGGTGGTCCGGGGTAGCAGAGAGCAGATGGAAGGGAGATGATGTCACTGGTATATCTTCCCCACATGTTCTCCCTTTTGTGGTTCCTCCAGCACCTCCATGATGTGATCAAACTGATCAGGAAGACACATTCTCTCTGGGGTCCTTGTGACAACAGTAGTTCCTTATAGCTTTCCTCAACTGCTTCCTTTCTTTGGTTGTTTAATCCCATCTCCTTTTTCAGTAAGTAGTTTCAAGATTCTGAAAACTCCTTGGGGATTTTTCTTACACTTTTCTATGTTTCTGTAGTGTTCACTTTTTAAGCATAACGTAAAAAAAAAACTTCAAAAAACTGTTTTCAGTCATGGGCCTAGAAGAATGATGATGAATGTTTAAATCATATAAAAGAAGCAATACTTAATATTGTTTGGACAATTAAATACCTGTATCTTGGACTCTGAGTAACTTATTTAAAGATAGCAATATGCAATGCATTGACCATTGTTACTCTCCTGTTGTCTTGAAATTTTGTTTTATTTTTTCTTCTTTAAAATAAAAAATAATCTTGAGGCAAGAGTGAATTTTCTAATATTCTTCCTCATTCATGCTCGAGGAGACAAAGTCAAGGAAGGAAAGAAGGATTATTTCTGAAACGTAACTGATTTTGAATTCTTTTCTCATATGCTCTGAACCTGGAATTCAGTTTATAAATGCAAAATTTATAAGCAAATGTCTTAAGCTTGATAAATGTAGTGTTGTGTAAGTAATCAAGTTCACTGGCTCTGTTTTCTTCATCTATGAAAAGCTAAGTATTAGTCTTTCACATTATAGGAACCTCACCAATTGTCATGGGAAATCATTCATATTAAAATACATGTGTATTAAAATAATACATTGATACTGGTAATTATCACTAATCTAAGCTAGGTCTTCAACATTCACATTTTTATGGTAATAATGTTTTCAAAAGATGAGCCAGCAAGAAAAATTGAAAGTCTATGAGAATAGTTTTTAAAATATTAAAAACTCAAGCCTTAGTGTGAGTATAAGTCAATTTCAGTAGTGATTTGAATCACTATAGGGATATTTGATTTAAAATGCAAGGAATAAACATACCTACTTTATAACATTCAAGAACATCTGCGATGTTACTCAGAGTGTACAATGTTTAACAAGCTGTTCTTTGTGAATATTTGAAATGTGAATTTTAATAACTGAAATGCACATGCAGAGATACAGAGGGAAAGCACATGAGGAATGTGCAAGGAGAATTAAATATTTATTCCAAGGAAATTATTCATAAAGAGCTGCTTGGGTCTTGGTGCTATGAAAGATGTTGCTAAACCCAAGACTATATTGACAAAAACAGGGTTAATGAGGAAGTATAGTTTATGTTGTCTCAAGGAGAAAAAGAATTATTATTATTACAATCATTCTTTTATAAAAATCTTTTGACATTGTTGGTAGTAGAGAGTCCTACATTAGCTTCTGGATTAATCTACTTTATTTCAAATAACATTGAAATAACTATAAACCAGCATGCATTTTTATTAAGGAAACAATTATAATAACTTTTTACCTATTTTTAAAAAGATGGCATACCTTTGATTAATAAGTCTTTGAAAGATATTGAGAGTAGGATGTACAGTGGAAAGAAGTTAATTACATTACTTCAGGCAAAAATTGTTCACCTTTTTCTTTTCAATTAAAAAAATAGAATTCATATTTAAATGCAACTAAGTTTAACTAACACAGGGATGTTATTGTGAGGCGGGAGTTCAGTAACTTTTTCCCATAGAGTATCAGAGGGTAAATGTTTAGGACATATGTGCTCTTTGATTTGTTGTCCCTACTGGAGTCCAGCAGTCACAGACCTGATATAAATGATGAATGTGGCCATAACTATTGCTGTGACTTTAGTTTGTCAATCCCTTTTCAAAAAAATAACACTCCATAGTTTGATTGGATGTAAAGAGTACTTTTTGAAAGAACTTTTAGCATATATTTAAAAGTGTTCCACTGGCAAAAAAATCAACTTTGGACCTAACAAGTAAGGGATACATAGATGATGCTATAACTGAATAACATGATAGAGTGATTCTGAGTTAGACAGAAATATTATAGGCAGGTGGATAAGGCTGGATCCTCAAAGGAGCCAGTGCAGAAGACTAGATATCTTGTGAACTTGGATACAGTCACCTTCCCCAGTGGGTCAGACCTTAAGACAAAAGGTAAGACAAATGCAATCAACCCTAAGTATAAACATCATGAGTTGATATTCTAAGTAAGTATGACTCACCTTGAGGAAACCATGAGTCACCATCTCAAACCCCTATAGGAAGAGTCACTGTTCTTTAAGCATGCTCACCTGCTATGCGATCTGCTCCCCTACTGTCCCTGATTTACTCAAGTTTACCTGAACAGTTAATCTTATGGGTTGACCATATGTCTGTCCTTCCTCATGCCCACCTTGTGAGTTCCCATTTTCCCTCACTCTGGACCTACCTCACTTCAAGTGAGTTTTGCTATTTCAAAGTCCCTAGGAGAAACGGAGTGTTTGGCAATCCACTCAGGACCCCTTTGGTCTCTCTCAGACAGAGCTTTCTTTCTCTCAATAAATATATTCTGCTTTTAAAGAAGAAAAAGTGAACTTTCTGTTTTTCTGGTCCCCCAGTTCTCTTTTGTGAAAGAAACATGTTCTGCTATTGGAATATGGGCATTCACTTTAGCTTTGCTGATTTTGTGTACTTGAAAAATAGGTGTATTCACAGGGAAAGGTAAAAAATTCAAGTTTAGCCTACAGAGTATTTGAAGTGTTCTGAGTAAAAGCCCTTACTAACACTATTATTCTCAATTTACATAAGGAAGAGTATCTGGAAGTTTAAATTAGGTTTAAATCAAAAATTATGAGAATTAACCAGATAGTCACAGTGTTAGCAGCAAAAATCACATAGAAATATTATCTATCTTCAGTAATAATAATTTAGTTTATTTCTCAAAACTGTCTAGAATAAACTTTTAAATATATTTCTTAATTTGGAAAATGTGAAATACTCATCAGAAATTAACTTCAATGCTGCAGTCATGATCACATATGCTACAATAATGGAATTATTTACATGAAAAATATCCAAAAAGACACATTTTAAAAGAATGTAACATGAAACTTTATTTCATGACAAGTTACAGAGCTTATTTTGTACATAGGATCATGAATATACAGAACACACTGAAAAATTAGAATATCTTTGTCACACAAATGCTTCTCAAGAAGATAAAGCAGAAAAAAAAATTTCATTACAAGCCTTAAAACTTTACTAACTAAAATGACTACAGTTAATTGATGGAAATAGTTTATATTACACTGATTTATTGAAATCCCAACTTTTTGCAATTTAGGTAAATCATGTTCCAAAAATTGAGTTCAAAATCCATTACTTCTTATTGGTATTTCGGTTATCACAGTCATGACAATTCACAGACTCAGAAGGTCCCGGTGCATATCATTGTTCAGTAATAAAAATGACATTAAGACCAGTATTTCAGAAGTTACAGGTTGACAATTTTATCAACTTTCTGTATTCCTCTGGTCCCAAAATAACCTCTTTATTTTCACAGTTCTCTTTCTCTCCCTCCCTTTGTCTATAAATATTCCAGGCTAGAAAGATGAAAGAGGCTATTTGAGGCTATGTGACCAGATTTTACTAAACAATAATAAGCCACACAAACCACCTTTGATGTACTTTGAGGTACTGTTCTTTTCATTCCTAGTACATACGTCATTATTAAAAAGTGATCATTTGATTTAAATACAACAGCAAGCAAGAGTGTAATACACCCAGAATTTCCTTCTAACGTTTTCCTTCTAATGTTTGAGTGTCTATTCACCGCAGACAGGTGTTATTTAATAGAGGACACTGGCCCCACATGCACACCAGGTCTCTTGGTTAGCACTGTTTGCTGATCATAATTTTAGTGTCTGCCAATTTTCTTTCTTATTCCAAATTATCTCCCCTTTCACTGAAAACTTCTACCACTGGTATATCTATTTCCATTTCTCCTCACTTGTTATATCATAAAACAGTCTTTAAATTTCTTATACCCAGCATTGTACACCAAATAGATGAAATTTCTGAAGATTTAATAACTGCTCTTTGTATTTAATTATTCACTCGTCCTGAATTTATAATATCATTGGGCTACCTGACGTCTGTGCTTTCACCTCTTAACTGTAAGTGTAGGTCTTTTCAGATTCAGTTATTAACTCAATATAAATTATTGCTTTCAATTTAAATGGAACTGTCATTTTTTGCTCATATTCATGTACCTTTATTCAAAACTACTTTTTCCACCAGAAACTGTGATTTCTATTTCTCTCACCCACAGACATATTGAATCCTTAAAATCATATTTTTAAACACATACTCTTCTGGACGGATTCCCAGAGTTACTCTTCTTTTTCTTAAATTGTATAACTAATCCTCTTCTCTCTGTATCTATTCCTTCAGAGTCCACCTTTATATTATCTGTTGTATCTGATACGCTTTGTGCATAGAAACTGCTCCATAAATACTTGAGGTGGACTACCTCATTTCTAAACTGCAAGCAGAGGTGAGAAGAGCCAACTTTATATTTCCTGGAAAAAAATGTCAATAGTGTTTGGAATTCTGACTGTAACGTCTTTAATAAACATTTAGTAATTGTTTTTGTGACTTTACAGTGAACTGTCAAGGCTACTCTCTAGTATTAAAAAAGAAAGGATTGTTAACAGAAGCATAATACCACTCTGTGTGGCCTTCATATGATGTAACAGTGAGGATTTGGATAAATGTGATGATATAAAGAACAATAGTTTGGTTAGGAATTATTTGCACAGTGCTTCCAGCGGACTAATGACAAATCATTAAGTGGCTGTTACATTACTTGAACTCTAGTGATCAGACTAATGAAATAATCATGAATGTGGTTTTTGGCTACTGCATTTTTTTCAGGATTGGCAAAAACAATGATAGAGACATTTGATAATTTCATGTATACAGTCATTTATTTTGTGTTTATTCAAATACTATATGTTTCTTCCAGCTTTACTCAGACCAGTCATTAGAATTATTTAGTCACAATGTACCGAATTGAAATACTATTTAATATGTACAAGTGTGATATTCCTACCTGCTATTCCTTTTGATGCTGAATTATCAGCAAGAATGCAACCCTCCATTTCATCCTGGTTCGTAAGGAAAAATACAGACTACTTATCATTACAGTATAAGTAGATATCCAAGTATGTGAACACACTAAAGGTAAAAAAAACCTGATAATTGCTGTCATATTTACCAATAGTATAATTAATATAGAGTTCATCAGGACTTAAAACTTAATGAAATCTCTCCTTAAATAAAATGGGATACATTCAATGAATTATATAATTCTTAACCTGACACAGAAACTTTATATTTAATTAGCTTTATTGGGGGAATTTTTATTCTTTCCTACCTGAAATCTTGAATAATCTAAGTACTTTACTTCTTACTTCTAAAACAAGTTAACACTCTGGGCATTAGCTTCAATACATAATTTTGCACATAGTTTTGTTTGTGTAATTCAAGGATATATAAACTACTAATCTGTCACTGTAAGTCAAAATAAAGGTACATCATTCACATTTCTCTATCTTAGTGCTTTCAAATCCTAGTCATATTTTTAAAAGAAGGATCTATGTGAATTAATATTTTTCCAATGATCCTAAATGTCTGTTTCTCTGATCTTTTTTCAGTTTTTATATCTACTTTTTGATCTTGGTAAAGGTTTGCTTTTTGCATTCAGCAAAATTCCTACTACAACCAATAAAATAAAACATACCTCACCTGAAAAAGGAAAAGGATTAAAAAATTTTGCCAACATGGAAAAACTAACAAATGAAATGAGAACAAGAATTAGAATGGATCCACTTTGGGAATAAGTTCTTTTGATTCCTTCAAAAAAAATGTAAATTCATTTTTACTTTTACTTTATAGTAAGATTTGTATGCTTCTCTTTCTGATCCATAAATTTTGATAAAGCTGTTGAAAATACCAATGATTTTGAAAACTAAGTGCATATTTTGATGGTATATACAAGAAATATATAGAAAAGTATTTACCATATTTTTATCAATCACATTTTCACATGTAAATATTTTCAACATTTAAAATCATGTTAATAAGACATCAATGAAAAAAATCAAGGCTGTTCATATCAAGCATATTCAAGGGCTTTAAGGTTTAGTCATGCTCAGATAAAATTGAAAAAGTCCCCAAATCTAAAGTACTCCTTAATAATGAGCAGCTTATAGCTTAAAACATGGAACTAGTCAGAAAATAATTTAGTGAAGCATTTTATTTTTATGGATATTTTATTTTTCATTTATTTCTAAATGGATGCTAATATTTAAAATAGCCACCAATACTCAATGTTAAAAGCCACAATGTATGAATAACCTCAGAATCAGTATATACATGGCCAAGTTTTAATTTGACTCTCCATTCAACAAAGAGAATAGAGCACTTTTGGTATTTGTCATTGAAGTTTAATTCAATTTTTTTTCTGCCTAGAGGTTTACAAGCAAAGTAGAAAAATGATTAAGCTTTATCTGAGGAACCCAGTAAAATATATTTAGATTAAAATAAAAAGAACTAAATATTTAAAAAATATAACTGTACCTGGACGTCACCCAGGCATGCACTTACTGTGTAGAGGAGTTACTGCACTGAAACTTTAGCATCACATACAGATATGATGCTATTTTCTGTAAGCCTTAGTCCTTGATCATAAATTAGTTCTTGATCATAAATCTCTTAATCCAGATAATCATTCTTGGCAATAGAAACAATTTTTAAAGTTCATCTCCAACCTGAATCTTCGGAAGAGTAAATGGTAGTGGAGGAAAATGGAATGCTTATGAACAACTGATACGCCAAGTGCTTTACAGGGCCATGTCACTGGAACTTAATGTTAATTCTGCTCTCCACAAGAGATACGTAGTAGCTACTAACACACCAGCTTTTCTTACAGAAACTTCCTTTGGCCTTTTCCTGTTGTCTGTTGTAAACTAGATTGCTCTCACACTCATGTTCCTTAAAGGTGACTGCAGCAAAGTCTAACCTTAACATGATTCTGTGGCTTTTCTTATTTCCTACAAAGGATAATGTAATAGTGGTTTATAATATTGTAGAACAGGCTCAAACACAAGAGGTAGAAGAGACATATATGTGACATAAGCATAAAACTATTTGCTAAGTAAGTCTGATTAAAAAAAATAAGACTGCATTCTCAATGAGTTTACAAGGTAATTTGCCAGATACTTCTTTAACCACAAGAATAAATCTCCCCTAATCATTAACTGAAGCACTGCTGCTACTTTGTAGCACATGAAAAGAATGATCATTGTTTCTATACTTAATTTTAGTGTTGCTACATTTTACCATCCATACTTCAAAAATGCTAAAAGGAAGAAAATGAAATGGATAAATGTAGCATTTTCTTTATTTTATTGTTTTTCAAATTGTATTTTAAAAACTTGTCTGAAATAGTTTCAAGTCAAGTGTGCAAATCCTCAAACTAAACGTAGCTGGAATTTTCTTTCATATTGCATAAGGAAATGGACTGTATTAAGTGACAAACAAAAATGTGTCAATTCATAAGTCATGTACTATTGCCAATAAACTTCTTTCAATTATTCCACACTGTATTCCTAAATCATAACATCATGTTTTATCTTATAAATCTATAAAATTATAAGTTATGAACTCAAAGTAAAAAGTAAATTAAGACATTAAAAATAAATTATTTTCTTCTTGGGAAGAAAACATCTTGGAAACAAGCAAAGAAATCATGACTTTCTCTTTTTAACAAGATAAATGCTAAACAGGGTGGAAAAATAAAAAGGAAGAAAAAAATTCAAATTAAAAACATTTTAGGTAAAAAAATTTAGATAAATTTTAGAAATCAGATTACATTTAAGTATATTTAAATAAAATATGTACTAAATTACTTCACCTTTAAAATATACATTACAGAATTTATAAATCCAAAATCCAAATAGGATATAAGTAACATAAAGAAAATAAAAATACAGCATATAATAGTATTTAAAATACTGGCTTTTACAATTCATAAGTTTCATGGAAATTTAGGTAAATGAGTCTATTAGCTGTTATTTTATTTATCTCTGGAAGTCTAAAAATATAACAATACTGTTTGTGTTTTAGCCACTGGTATCTTTGCATTTTAAGTTTTAACCTCATGTTACTGAAGTACAACTGATTAAATCAGATATACTTAGAATTATAATTTTTGGATAGAAGCAAAATCTATAAGTAAAGGTAGCCAACCCAATAAACCAGATTGAACAGAGCGAATGCTGTTGGGAAAAATATCCGCGAATAGGAGTCAATTTTGGCAATGCGGATGTGTAGCCTCCCTTCCCTCCAGGACCCTGCCCGGCAGTCTTCAAAGCAGCAGAAGAAGCTGGCGCAGTCTTTGCCCTCCAAGCACTGATAACCATCATCGTCTTCCCCTTGTGGCAGAGAAACGCTATTCATGGGAATCAGAGTGGATCCAGCATGGAGGCCAGGTGACACCTGAATGATGTAATAAGTGAACTTTTCAGTCATAGAGCAGGATAAAGGAAGGCTCCTATCTCACCGTCAAAACAAGCTTTAGGAAGCATACATAAAATAATCCTGATGTTCAAAAGTGAAGTCTTTTCAGTTCTAACGTATTTTTAGATTACAGTTTACTTAGCAACATATCATATTCCTTAGATTCCAAAGATCATGTGGAAAACTCCCCGGAAAATAAAATATATTTTATTCCTTTAGAAACTTGGTGCAGTAAAGTACTGTCAACTGTGAATCTTATTCTAAAAGCAGAAAAATGTTTCTATGATTTTTACACTAAAATATTTACTGTACTATGAATATACTTGTTTTCTGTATGTTACTTATTTGAGTAAAGACATCAGTAATAAAAATGGTTTAAGAAACTATGGGTAACAGAAAAATATGAGTCTGTAGTAGTGAATAGGTCCGAATTAGCATATTTTGGAGATATGTTGTGCAGAAGTTTAAAATGCAGTTTAGGGAAGAAGTGATGTTCAAAATTCTGCTCATTCTACTAAGGTAGCTATCCTCATAGTTGCAATTATATTAGCACCTAATTTTTTTGTGACAGCTATGAAGAGTAATTCCCCTACGTTATGGGGGAATAATCACTTTTCCTTCTTGCCTGGTAATGATAGCTACTATTATGAAGGTTATTTGAAAATATTAAGGCAAACACTTTGGAGTCAGACAAACGTAGTCTGAATTTGTAGTCTTGACTAGTAGAGTTATTTAAACTTGAGTGGAACATTTGACAGCTCTTTGCAACTGAGATTCTGTAGTATGAAGTCTCAGAGCCAGTAACACAGATTTGTCGGTGATGAGATGAGATGATGCACATCAGACACCAAGTAAAACATTTGAAACAAAGAAATAATTGAGTTGCCAGTAGATACCACTTATCGTTGCTATCAGTATTATTTTTATTGCCAAGGCCTGACAATAAGAAGACACAACAAAGTACAAAATACATGACAAACCTAACATAGACAATGATAACAAAAATAATTGAGCTTCATTAAAAAAATCACTATAAAATTTATGAAATCCTGGAATAAAATTGCAAGTAAAATATGCATGAAGTCTGCACCTTTGATGATTAATCATCATTCATAAGTTCTCCACATTTCTAGGGTCATCAAAATTATTCATCTTACAATTATTAAAATCAGTGCTTTGATTAGTTTAACACTGTATGCAATGTCAAGGCTATAAAAATTGTTTTTATTTGATCTGAATTATTTTTAAGGTCAATGTTTATCTAATTTGTATGTTCTAAATTTTGAAAAAAATAAATCTGAGAACCATGACAATTAAACATTTCATTAATAAGACTTTAAAAACTCAGGCCAATGAATAATGAAAATTAAGTAGATTTTTTAAAAAAGCAAATGATAACAAGTAGTAATAGTTGAAAAAAACAAAAGCATCAGGCAAGCCATACTAATCATCTCTAACAAAATATATAGCTTGGAGATAAGGATCATTACTCTAAATACAAAAAAATTCATTATAGCTCCTGCCTAGATACAAGTAAAAAACAGAGACAGTTTATCATCAGAAGTTAAGGCCAAATATTTTGAAGACAACACTTTGTGAATACTTGATTAGACTCCAAACTTTTAGTGGAGCACTAAAGTTATGTAAAAAACAGATTGATATTCATTTCTTGTTGTTTAATACTTAAATAACATTTTATATGGTAATGAGAAAGAAAAGTAATTAACATGGAAGTTTGTTATTTGACAATTTTAAAGTTATTTGACAGAAAACATGTTTCATTATCATGCAACATCATGCATCATTACAGTAAAATATTTACAGTAGTATGAATATACTTGTTTCTGTATGTTACTTATTTTAGTAAAAAATAACACTGTCAAAAGTCAAATATCTTGTGCTTATCAGAAGATATCAATTGTCTATGAAAGGGATGATTAAACACCAAAGTGCACAAAAATGGAGAAATGCTGTAGGTAGTTGATTTTAAAAACAGACTAATCTCTGGTGGTCAATATATTCATAATTCTATTGCAATGACTCTTTGACAAATTTCCAGTTCTTTTCTGCCCCTTTTCTCTCCTCCAGTAAAATGAATTCATAAATTCAAAGAAACTTCACTTAAATGAATCATGAAAGTGAACAGACATAGACGGTATACATGCTGAGACAAATTCCCAAAGATCTACACAATATCAATAAAACAAAATAATGGCAACACACAGACTTCTGGCCTGGAAATCTCTGAATGATTAATGGGAGGAATATACAGATATGGAGCTGCATTTATCTGAATTGCAATGCCAGGCCCTCCAAACAGCAAATATTGAAAAATTAAAATAAATCAGTTAAACTAATATAAAAAGTAACAATATAACTGAATATCCTACAAAGATTACTAAAATGATCAAAAATTATAAAATACACATCAGTGATAAAAACAGACCAAATGTGGGTATTGGCGATGTTCTTGATTTGCATATTAAAATTTGTGGTGAACTTCTGAGACATCAAAGTTTGAAATAGCTTAGTGGACAAAGTGTATCCAAAGAAAACACATTTCAGAAAGCTGGGGAAATGGAAATGTGAGTCTGGAAACTATTCTTTCCTCTCAAAACCTTCAGACACATTCAAGCAAAGGCAAGAAAAATGTACTAAGTCAATGGAAATGAAAGATATAACAGTAGTTAAATGATCACTTCTGAATTAACAGGAACTCTGTTTGAATTAGAGAACAACTTGTTGTCGCTACTTTTGTTTGTTTTAGTTTTTTCTTACTGCTAGAATTCCATAATTTCTGAAGAAACAATAGGAAGATCTTAGCAATACCTCAAGGAAGATTAAGACTCCTTCCTGAAATTGATACTGGAATGGTCTGGAATGCCCTCAGTGTTCTAGCATTTATCATTTAGAGAGTCTGTGTGTATGTTTACAAACCTTGAGTAGATTGTTCCCCCAAACACATGAGAATAGCACCTGACCAGTGAAAATTTGATACACCTCCTGCAGGGCCTATAGTAGAATAATCAAAAACAACATTTGAGAACTAACACATGAAAAATATGATGATTAACAGCTAGAGTTACTGACTCCAATAATTCAGGAAATAAGACAACATTAATTCCGATAATTAGTCTACTCGGAAATAATTGAGGACCTAATGCATTCAGTGAAAAGGGGAACAAAGGAAGAATAGTCGGAAAATAACACATCTCAGAAATTAAAATGGTTAGTGTAAATTTGAAAAAGCTCAAAAAGTTTTAAAATAAAATCTTGAGGAATTTATCCATTTTATATAGAGAAAAACTATATAAATGAAAAGATGATGATGTGAAAGCCTAGAATGTATGTTTAATTTAAAAAGTATTAAAACTATTTACAGTAATCTTAGAGAAGATAGAAAAATATGGGACAAAATCTATAAAATTTCTAAAAAGTAAAACAGAAATATTAAGTAATAATGTAAAATATAATTTAAAAATCTTTCAGAAATTTTTATATCATGACAAATATGATGGAAATTTTCAGCAAAAAATGAAAATGGTTTAACTAAAATAATAATCACGTTGCATTAGAATTAGTCACAATAATAAGCTCAGATTTTAAAGTTATGAATTTAACTAATATAGAAACTCTTAATAGTTTAAGATACAGTTTAATACTTAATAACTCAATACGTAAGATGACATATTGAGAGAGAGAATGATACTATAAGCAAACTACTTTTTTCTTTTCTACCTGTGAATCTTTTTCTTTTTCTTTTTCTCTGCTTGATACATTTTGAAATTTGCTACATTGAGAATTAGAAGTACAATGAAAGTAATCATTAGAAGAGTGTAAAAGCATAAATGGTTAAAATGTGACTAATTCTGTTGAGACCAACAGTGCTAGGTAGGTAAGCTCACTTTCCATTTGTACATTATTGGTCTGTTTGTTTCTATCATGTATATATATTAATATTATGTTAAATTTTGTAGTTTTTTAATGAGAGTTTAACTCTAATTTAGTTTTTTTCAGCTGTAATAGTCTGTGGTATTTTCAGTGGGAAGAGAATTAGGAAAAGACATTACTTATGATATCTTGATGATATCAAAGGATTCTCATAGGACTGTTGTGACAACTGATATTAAATGATCACTATATCTGCTAAAAACACTGCCCCCATACACTGATGATTTACAATTACTTATGCAATCTTTTGCTGAATTTTACATTTCACCAATTTGATTCGTGCTCAAAGCATTGCCAAATACAACTTCAGAGAAATTTTTTTATAATTTGTGCAACAGTAGATTTTCATTATTTTAAAAGATTTCATTACTTTGATAGATAGATGAATGTTAATTCATGCAGATAATATACCAACTGAAAAGAATGTAAGTTTTTGTAGAGAAAAGGCGGTGGGTTGGGAACTGGGGAAAAAAACAAACCTTCCACAGTATCTCCACTGTAGTATCTAGTATTTGCTCTCATACTATGCTTCCTTTTGTGCTATTGCAATATTTGAAAAACTTATATCCTTTCCTCTTTACAATTTAAATGCATACCCTATTGTTTTTATTTATGTATCAAGATTATTGCAAATATTCCAAATATTTACAAGTATATATGACTTACCAGTCCACGTATGACAAAATTTAAATTCTTACCATTTTACTAGAGATTTGGCACAACCTAGCCATAAAAAAGTAGCTTACTTTTCTATCTTCAACATGGATCATTTTTTTCTCATTTCCTTCTAAAAGAGCTATGTCCAAAGTAGCTTTCTCCTATGATAGAACTGTACTATATTTGTATTTTTCAGTACACTAGTCTGTTGTCACACATGACCATTGAACACTCGAAATACATCTAGTTATAGGAAGATTTAAATTTTAAAATTAGTTCAACCTTTATTAATTTAAATAATTTAGCCATATGCAATCTAGCCATATGCGTACTGCACAGACATCACAGGCTGGCCATTCATCAGTCTCTTTATTCTTCTTTGCAAGCTCAACTTCACTCAGATGGTTCTCTGTCTTCAGTGTTATCCCTAACTTACTCTTTTGAATTTGTCATTTAGTCTTCAAAGAACTTTTCAACAATGACACATGTTCTCTCTGCCAAACTTCCTTTGGAACAATCCATTTACATGCTTTTTGAACAAATTATTTATGCTTGAAATGAAAGGAAGCCTCCCCTTCCACTGTGACCCACACAGCCACGTGCTTCTTTTCAACTTGTGTGCCTCTTAAATCAGTGCTTCACAGACTTATTAAGTGGTGTATCAGGATGCTCCGCCATGCTGGGTATTAGCCGTATAGTCTCAGGTGTTTTCCAGTAAGAATGGTTCTTTGGAAAAGATATTTTGTGTCCTCAGAAAATGTAAAGTGTCATGAATCTTATTTATATTCATTGTACAAAAATATTCTGCTCCAAAAGAAGTATGACAAACCACCCACCTCATTGTCAACTTTCTTATAGCCTTTTTTTTATTACTTTCATGCCATTCATATTCTACTTTATTGTTTTACATTTGCATTTGTCATCTATTTTTTAAAACTAGATTTAAAGACCCAAGAATGTGGAAAACGCATTCCATTTCTTTTGTCTCCAAAGTACCTTGATCAGTGAAATATATTCTGTCATCTTATATTTTCATCAAACTAAGAGACTAAAAGAAAGAAACACCTATTCGCAAATGGGGACAGCAGGATTCCCATGTAAGTATATCATGGTTTTCTGAGGTTTCTAATCTCCAGTGAGCTCAATAATCAAGTTTCAACATGACCTACTCTTAGGTGACAATGGTTTATTACTTCTATTGCCTTTGGGTGATCATTATCTCTATCAGTTAAGGGTCATGATGACCTGGCAATATAGTAACTTCTCAAGTTTTCTCAAAAATGGAAGTAGACACAATTATATTTATATCATATTTAATTAATGGTAATAAAAACCATATATTATATAGGAATGAAGAACAATTCAAATGCCACTGATATTCACAATAAAAAAATAAAGATGGAAAAAGGATAAAGCAAAAGAAGCTAAAGAGACAAATACTTAATGTGAAAAGGAAGATAGAAAAAGTCTATATTAGTTAACAATTTTCTTAAAGGGTTCATTAAAACTACAAATCTACTGCATTCAAATCTCATCTCTACTTAAAGGAAGCAAACCAGGGCATTCTAGGTATCCTAGTAAGCAGTTAGAGAGATCAAGAAGACAATTTCAGTTCTGCTTAATAGCCAACATGATGATCTTTCGGTGACTCCAGCCATGGCAATCTGCCATGGTCTCATTACTACCATAAACAGTCAAAAGAAAGAAAGGTGAATGCATGCTAGATTTTAAGCTAATAATTTTGTAACTGGTCAAAAAAGAAATGGGGAACATGGAAAGAAAAAAAAAGAGGCAGACAGATGAAGAGGGAATGAAATCAAAGACAACCAAACCGAGAACAAGGACAGGGTGCTGTCATAGGCTGCACGTTTAATATTCCTAGTTGGAACAGGAGGAAATGTGGATTTCACAAAGCCCAAAATAGAAGATTTAAGGCAACAACACAGGAAGCTGAGTTGTCTATTCTTCACAAAAGAGCATTCAGGTTCACCTGATTAGCAAGACCAAACAGCTAAACACCGAACCAAGCAGAAATTCAAGTTTGATAACTGATCCCAGTTTTGTTTTCTTCACCATTAATTGGTGATGAAAGCCTCATAAAGTACATCACTGAACAACAGGAGAAAAAGCTAGAGAACAGATGTTTGGCACCCAGGTAGTCAATTATTGTACTTCAACTGGACTGCTGCAATTTGTAATTTAGTGACACCTCTCCCTTTTTATTTTTATTTTTTTATGGCCCTGGGGTTGCAGTAGATTTAGAATGTTAGAACCTTCACACTGAGCTATTTTCCCTTTTATTTTTTTTTTTGTACCAGGGATCAAACTCCCAACCTTGTACTTGCCAGGCAGGCTCTTGTGCTGTTGAGCTAAATTCTTAGCCCTGACATTTTTATTTCTTTTATCCCTAATTCCTTTTATTTTATTTTGAGATCAAGTGCCATAAAGTTATTAAACTGCCCAGGCTGGGCTCACGTTCATGATTCTCCTGCCTCAGTCTCCAAGAATGGTAGGATCATAAGCATGTGCCACAATGCCTTGCTATCACTTAATTTTTATTCTGTAATCTCCCATCTTTAGGTTTTTTTCTTTCTGGGCTTGATGCTAAATTTTGAAGCTTCTAAATATAGATGTTTTCTTAAGTAATTATTCTATAATCGAATAACAACTTTTTAATTCTTTTTGTATGCTTTTAATTAAAAGGGATGGGATGACATAATTTTAAGCTTTGCATTGCGTGTTTTAGATCTTCTGATTAAGTGTGCCATCCAGAACTGTGGTTCAGAAGACACGATTTGGGGTCCAGCTGACTAGCCGATGTCCTGACAGCAGCCATGTTTTGGTTTTCTGTCCTTCTGTTATGTAACAGTGGGTCCTACATTAGATATTAATGGAATGAAAGTAGAAAATCCACATGACACTGGCTATTGTCTCACTTTTCATGTTAGCTGTTTTTATTCTGAGTTTTTCCAGTCACGGATTCCAGGAGTAAAGACTGGAGGATAGTAGTTAAACATTATGACGGCTGGATAAATCATAAAATGGAAAAATCTTGATACATGATTGAGTCTAATTAAAGGAAAATAGTACAAAACCTTTATTTAAAAAAACTAAAAATTTAATAATGGATATAAAAGTTGACCAATTTGTTCTTTAATGTGTTCCCTTGGGGATCATACCAGTTCTACAGTTAAACCAAAACGATGGGAGATGTGCTCTGATTTCTTAGATATTGTGATAATCTCAAAGCAAAATATATCAGAGTATATACTTGGAGTACAATTTCTCTGAAAAATAAGATATGTTTTATATGTAAGGAAAGTTTTATAAGAAAAAGGGGGAAAAATCCACTGAATTTTAAAACTTACTAAGTTAGGTAAAATGTAGAACTTCACACCTCATTTTATGTCTCCTACGTAGGTTTTTAACCTTGCCTTTCATGTACTGCTGTTTTATACAATTTTCATTTATTTGAGCATTTTGGATCAAATTTCCTTTTGAAACATTTACTATAATTAGTAATTTTTTTTAGTTTTATAGAAATATATGCCTGATTTTTGGTGTTCAACAGATGAATATAGAGAAATCGTTGCAGCCTAATTCCTAGCACCAAAAAGGACTTGGCTCTGAGTCCTGAATCTTTCATATATTAAATTGTCCTTGTGCAAATTCCAAAGCTGATTTTTTCATTTATACTCAAACATAAATGAAATCATGCATGTCAAATGCTCAGAGTGCTGCCTGGAGGACTCAATACATGTTAGATATTACTTTCTGGTTATCTTAATTGCTATTATAAAAAGAAATTTAAAATAAATCAGCTGGTACTTATGTGTATTAGAATCAATAAAATCTATTTTAATATATAAAGAACTGTGATAAAAATTAAGGTAGATATTATGCAATTGGGAAGGGGATTTAAAGACGTGCAAATACAAAAAACAATTTTATGGCTGTGATATTCTAAAATTAAAGAAAGATATTAATCTCTAAGAGTGAGTTAATTTTGTAGGCCACTGTTTGTTAGAAAGATCTTTGATGATATTTTAAGCACAAAGATTATATGACTTATGGAAAATGTCATAGAATAAGAAATCCTTCTTTACAAGGAATACCAAATAAGAATGCAGGAAAAGTACAAATATATTTTTCTTGGCAATATTAAATACTGTAGCTGGACTTTAATTTTTATTTTTCCTTTGTCATAAGCTCTCAGTCGTTATTTTTATCCTAAGCAAATGTAACATGAATATTCAAAAAGAGAAGTTTTAGGTAAATTGAAAGCTTATGCAATAGAGGTTTTGTAACATACCGAGGTCTTGTTTTTTGTCTTCCTGTCTTTAGTAGGTTTTCCTTTTTTGTTGCTAGTAAAATAATGCAAGGTTCCATATTCCATTAAGGCAGCAAAAACAAAAATGAAACAAACGGAAACAAAGAGATCCATCGCAGTCACATAAGAAACCTTAGGTAAAGACTTCCTGGCAATTGTACTTAGCGTTGTCATAGTCAAAACTGTAGTGATACCTGTAGAGAGAAGAGGAAAAAAAATAAGAATAAATTAACAGACTGATTTTATTCTTCCATATGATTTGGCAATATTGTGAACTGAAATAAATACTGGAAACAAAAGGGTATAATTACTAGTCATTTACAGAAAGAATCACTGGTAACCATGGCTACCCAATGTTAAATGCCTTCTTGTGTCTGCGAATTTTAATCATTTAAATTACTGTGGAGCATAGTGATTCCCAATACCCTTCCTGTCCTTCCTCTATAGCAATGAAATTCTCAACTTTTTAATCTGATGTGTGCTTGCCTGAAAAAACAAGTTTGTCACCTTTTGTGCAGTGAAGTGTGACCACAGGCTACGATTTGGTGAAGTAGAGTTATGGATTAGAAGCTATATCTAAAAGATGGCATTAAAGAGATGGAGAACGCCCTTCTTTCTCTCCTCCAAGAGCACCAGAACGCTCTTAGACCACATAGTATCTTAGATGTTCGCATCATCAATGACTCAGCAGAAAGCTAGAGGAACCTGAATCCCTGCTATTCCAATGTAACTTATCACTTTGGTAAATACTTCTGAATTTGCACATGAGAAATAAGTACATTTGATCAAACTGAAGCAAAAGTGATTGGAGATCTTCTGCTATATACAGTTATAGCACAGGGTTTTCCTAAATGATAACGTGAATCTGTTTTTATCTCAAATTTAAGTTAAGAATAAAATCATGGCAAAAGAATATTTCAAAAACACTATGTAAATATTTTTATGTGTAAGACTTCAGCACATGCAATGTGGATATGCCCAGGAGCCCCACCCCTGTGTATATTAGTCTTTGGAAATGTGTGATTTCCTTCGACTATTGGCCTTCTTGCGTACTTATCATTAGTAATCACAAGTCTCCAAAATCACAGATGCATTTGGTATTTATTCTTATTAAATTACCATAGTTTTCTTTACCTCAAAAACTCTTGCCCTATAAATAGAACTACTTGCACTCTTGAAAGTATTAAATATAATGCTTAATAATTCTTAATTTGGCTGGTACATATAGAATGGTGGCTTCTATAATGAAATAAAAATGTAGGAAGAGATGAACTCATGACCCTGCACTTGCCAAGCAGGTGCTTATGCCACTGAGCTAAATCCCCAGCCCTGCTTTGTGTTATTAAAGAGAGTTCTTAATGCCTCTCATTGAAAAAAACTGACATAGTCACATTTACTTATAATAAATACACAGAAATGATTTAATGTACTTTTTGGCTCTTAGTTCGTTAATGAATTTGACTCCCTGTCTAATATTAGTAATTTAAAGATATAATTTTCTAAGCAGTGTGTTGCATTTCTATGTTAAATTTTTATGGAAATTCAGTTTGTAATGATTTCTAATTTCCTATTTCTTATTTCACCTGAGTTTATGAGATCATTTTTTGATTTCAAAATATTTGAGACCATTATTAGTTATTTCTATCATCTTTTACTCCTGTTTTCAACAGAAAATATATCTAATATTCTAGTCATTCACATTTTATTGAAATCTTGGTTGATATTCAACATGCATTTGAAAACATCATGTACACTGAAATTATGTGTGGTGTTCAATAAATGTTAATCATTCAAGTAGTTGATAATTTCATTCAGATTTTCTGCATCTTGATTAATCTTTTATTCTCATAGTTGTAATGGAATGAGAAGGGGATGTTAAAATGTCCAGCTATGGTTGCAGATTTGTCTACTTTTTTCCATTATTTTTGACAATTTTTCCTTTAATCATTTCACAATCAAAGCTACATCTTAAAGTTTTATATGTAGCAAATATTAAAGAATACTAATGAATGTAAGGCTCCCGTGTCTCTCAACTTCCACACTTTCTGAAGGGAAACATTAAATTAAAACATTCTCATAAGACAGACAAGATTTATAAAATTATTTTTGGCTTCTTAATTATGTCCTGTCCTTACATCAAAATTCATGAAATTACTGTGTGTTTTAATTCTGTTAACAACAGTCACATTTAAAGCACTATTACATATCTGCTTTATAAGGCAATAAAAACTGCAATAGATTTTAGCTTTCAGACTTGTCTGCTAAAATTTAATAACTAATATCATATGATGAATTCCCTATTAAAATATCTCTGCAACTACGATAATGATAAAACATTTGTGATGTTTAAAGGGTAATATAAGACCACTTTTCAGATATCATTTTTATTTCCTTTTGGTTTCCCTTGTTTAAGATTTTAGACTCTCAAGAAAACTGCATCTCCAAGGGTACAGTAAGATACTTCAGGTTTATTTCTGTCACCTTTATATGTTTTAAAATTTATCTTATTAGATGCAGTTACCAGATATCTTAGGAACCTCATGGAAAACTCTTCGGTGTTGAAAACAGAAAATTCCTGAACTCTGATTTCTAAAGGCACAAATGAGAGCAGTGTTATTCATGCCCTACATTGATCTTGGAAATGACTCAGATGATGAACAGGTTTTCAGTATATCTATATGCAAATGTAAGTTATCATTGCTTTCAAATACATATAGAGTTTTTAGCTCCTTATTTTCATTTAGGATTTTATTATTGAAATAAATTGCTACAGGAAGAGAAATTCATTTTACTGAGGGTGAATTATAGTTTACTCTTTTAATCAATGTTATTTTACAGACAACTCTGATACACACAGATTAATTACACACTCTGTATATCACAAGAGCCAGGGCACGTCCTGTTCTTTGCAGGGACCTGCTCTTTGGAACAGTTGTTTGTTCATTAGTAACATTGTAAGAGCAGAGGATTTGAAAGTCATCCAAACACACACCAGTAAATGAATGTAATTATGTCATTCAGCTAAAATCTAAATTAAATGTTGATGAAAAAGCAATTGAAAATACTGATCAATATAAGGAATTTTCTGAAGTTTTAAGTTCTTTGTTACACCATTATGTGTGTGTGTGTGTTTAGGTATGTGCATAATCCTTTCAACCTAGTATTGCACTAGTTTCTGTCCAAATTTCCTGGACTATTTCTAATAAATGTATTTATAAACTTCATTGCATTAAAATATTTTAAACCCTATGCGATTATAAGAAAATATTACATATGGTACCCAGTGATGTTCTTGCAGGTACTGCATCTTTATTGATCCAAAAAGACACCCAGGAAAGAACGACTGTTAGAATACATGGAATGTAGGTCTGAATAGTAAAGTATCCCATTCGTCTGCTCAGGTCAAAAAAAATTGTCATGATAACATAATCCCCTGAAAGAAAAAAAAATATGTTTCATTTTGGTTAGAAAATATATGAAATACATGTTCCAACCCACACATTTAAATACCAATGCTATTTAGAGCTAGCACAATTCACTGCTACATATTTTATCCTTACCTGAGATTGTGTGAGCGATTTCAGTTGAGTTTCTTAAACCTACAAATGCAAATTGATATAATCTCCAGTATTTAGGATCAGCCACTTCTACAGAAGGCTTTTTCCATTTATATTCAATTTCATTTTTAGGATATCCATCTATAGGAAAAAATTAAAAGAAAATATACAAATTCACAAGATCAAAAACAGGTACTGTTACA
This sequence comes from Dolichotis patagonum, assembly GCA_004027295.1. Lineage (NCBI taxonomy): Eukaryota > Metazoa > Chordata > Mammalia > Rodentia > Caviidae > Dolichotis > Dolichotis patagonum. The sequence continues at coordinate 93,011 of PVJX010001875.1, forward strand.
ATAACACCATTTCACAAAGACAAACTCTTGGAAATAGTTATTATAAAATATGACAAACATTAAAACTGCTGAATGAAATATGTATATATAATTTAAAGAGAAATACTGATTTGGTTATTTTATGCTGATATGCTGATTTCAGATGCAACTTTTCTTGAAGCACTTGGAAGTTTGGGCTGTGGCATTTTTTCATATGAATCTATGTATCCTGGATTTACAAAGATTATATTCTGTTGGACTTCCACTCCCCAATGCTGTCAAAACCAAAGCGTAAAGTTACCATGTTTTTCAACTGTCCTCAGGTCATAACTGAATGTAAACTAAACTTTCAGCCTTCAAATTTTTATGTGGATTTGGAGGTTAAAACTACTTTTTCTATTTGTAATCACCTACAGTTTTGGAAATATTTTAATAACATGAAGTTTTTAATTATTTCAACAAAATGGTTAGTCTGCGTATTACAGAGAGTTCACTAATTCACTTTAAATATTTCCCAAATAGTGTATTATTTTCCATAATCTCTTATCAATAATGAAATAAAACAAACAAAATAACTGCCTTCTTTGCTAATTTACTTATTTACATTTTATTTTCTATTTTTCTTTTGTTTTGTAGGGCTCTATTTAACAATTTACATTTCATTTTCTCTTTTGTTTTACAGAGCCTTCTTTATATTACTTTTCCCACATCTTCAATGCATTATAATTACAGAATAAATAGTGTGTAGTCATAGTACAAAGAGATATGGCACAAGATATTTAGCAACTGTGTGTCATGACACTGACTTTTAACATTTGGGCTGTAAAAATTATTCTCACACTTTTATATGCATTTTTAGCAGTAGAAGGCTTAATGTTCTACTGGATCTCTACAAAATGCTTAAACAATATTAGTCATGATTATTATATTTATATCATTTATGATCAGTTAAATTTACAGGGAGGAATATTAATTGTTTGTAATGGCAATTAAAGCCAAAGCAATGTCAAACTGAGATGCAAGAATGGCATGTAGACAAGAGTTCAGTAACTCTTCTCGTCAAGTGGTTACAGAACAACTACTCTTCAAGTATTTTTACTAGCAACTCATGGTGATTTGACTGTTATTGATACATTAATGTCTACAAAGAAAGAAGTGAGATATGAGACAATTAACATGGAATGATATTGTAATATGACAAAGTTTATTAAGATAATCCAAGAAAATAATTAATATAGGACAATATAGGACAACAAGTGGTGTTTAGAATTTAGGAAAAATGAAATAATATTTTAATTATATCACATTCTATTGAGATTAGGTTCCAGAAGATGTACTTAAAAATTTTTGAAATAAAGAACATAGCATAAGATAATTTGTAGATACAGGCAATAGAATTTTTTAAAGCCATCTGTCATGTTTCTAAGACTCGCTTAAATATTGGGATGAATATCAATAAAATACATATGAGGATTAATAAATTAATAATATGAAATAAAATTAATATTGCAATGGATATAGCTATTTTATGGCAAAAAAACTGGATTTTTATATTCAAAGTATTTTGCTTTAATCACTTTCCTGTGTTTCTATTTTCCTTTAATTAAATATAAAGTATTTTAATTTTAGACTTCTAACATAGCTTTTACAACTCAATAGTCTTCTCAAATATTTGGTATTAAAGTAAATACTCCACACCCAATCATTTTAAAACCAATTTTTAATTTCAATGCAATAAATTTAAATTTCTCCCTCCCAACTGAATATAATTTGAACCATCTTTTATTCTTGATTTATAAAAACATTTAAATACAAATCTATCCTCAGTTGTACTTTATTCAGAATATGAAAAAGACATTAGAATATGCTGAGTTGTAAAAATGGTTTAATAAAATATATAAAATGGTTATTCATGTATTGTCACTTTTTATCTAAAATCAAGAGGTAAATGCATTATTTGTAATTATTGTACATAACAAATTTGAGCACAATCTATGTTCTTTAAAAATTGTGCTCAGTCTCATTTATTTGTATTTTTAAAGAAACAAGATTTAAGGCTAAAACTCCATGAAATCAAATATTTTATCACTTACAGCTTGAAAATTCCAGTGGACAGGAATGTTCATCCATAGGAAAATTATGAAGTTGAAGGTAACATTCTGCATTAATTGTCAATCTGTGTAGATGGAAAAATAAATATTGAATAAATAAACAGTTTTAATCATTAAAAATCTCTTGCTTATTTTTAAAATATGATTTAGGCTTACAATAACAATATATGACATATTAGAATAAGCAGTAATACTAAAATCAAGATCCTAAACTGCAATATTACAGTATTAATAAATGAGCATGAAAATTCTAACATTTTTCTTCCAAAAAAATTCAGCTATCTTTGTATACATTTCAATATGAACTCTGGACTTAAAATTTTAAATAACATATTCTTCTAGATTCTAAAAATCTCTCTAAAGATGTACATTGTTATGTGCATACATGCACAAGATGAACATGTTTGACATAGTTAAGTGTGCTGATATTCTCTCTTAATGTATCATGAACATATTCCTATTAAGAATGATTCTTAATGTTCAGGTACAGTACACTGAGGAAATTAATTAAATTGAAACTTTATACATCAGTCTTTTCTTGGGATATTTTAGTTCACTTTTTTTTTTTTTTTGTACTGGGAATTAAACTCAGAACTTTGCACTTGCCAGGAAGGCATTGTGCCACTGAACTATATCACTGGCCCTTAGTTCACTCTTAATAATCTCATTATAAAATTCATAACATGGTATGTTCCTAGAGAAAAATCAGTGGTTCACATTATAGGTTAAAATGCATTAGTGGTCATGTAACAACCTATTTTTCAGCTAGGAAAAGAATTTATAAATTGGAGAGCTGTTGTTGTTGTTGTTGTTGTTGTTGTTGTTGTTGGTTTTCCTTAGCTGTAGATCTTTTCACATAATAAGAACTGTAAACTTTAAAAATTATTGCCAGAATATTTCACCATTTGTATTTTATCACAAGAATGGAATATCATATTTCCTACATTGTAAGTTCGAAGAAGAAAGCTCTAGAAGCTAGTCAAATGTTACTACAAATAAGCTACAGCAAATGCAAATTTTTAGAACAATATTACCTTAAGGTATAAAGAACTCGTCCATCATTCCAAATTCTCAGCAGACGATTAGGAGTTGTTATCCAGTGTGCATCAGATTTTCTTGAGTTTCTGAAGAAAGTGTCAGGAATCCAAATTTTTCCAACCATATTACTATTAAGCATAAGCACTTTCATAGTACTATTGAATTTCAGTCGACTGTCGAACCAGGTTTGAGCAAAAATTATATCTATTGTATATTCCTAAAAGATGCAAAGAATAATGTATTTTTATATTTTCCTAAGGGTTGATTACTTAAGACTGAGACTCAGAACAACTATCAAAGAATTTCACATTAGGGTTCCCAGCAGAACCTTCCCACAGTGACTGCATGAGAGGCAGTCATAGGAGCCACAGTGAGAGTTCAGGCAACTCATAAACCCTCTGAGAAGTTATAATGCAGACTGGGGAGGACACAGGGCCCTACCTTTCATGGTAAGAATCTAGGCCAATGTGTAGCTCAGAAGTAGCTATTTCTGCCAGTGCCAACATTAGGTCCAGCAGGCTGCCTTTCCTTGTTGCCTACAGCCAGCATAGATCAAAAGTATGACTGTTTCTCCTCTTCCTGTTCTGAGCCAAGACACATCTCAAAGTTTCAGGGGAATCTCATCCCAGTATGGACAGATAGAGTGACCTGTACAATAGTAGGCCAGCTCACAATCCCTGTGGCTATAAAGTTAGGTGCAGTAAACCATGACTTGGTAGATTCTAAGACTGCAGATCCTGTAGAGAGACAACTGTTTTGAAAATATGGAGAAATCTTTTTTTTCTACTTTTGGACTCACCTCTCCTATTTAGAGTATGGAGAATTTTCCTTTCATTTTTCCTTTTAATTATTCTTTTTAAATCTTAAACTTCTCACTTTTCTTCTTTTTCTTGTTTGATCTTTTCTGCTACATATATCTATTTCTATCATTTTCCTTCTAATCTTAATTAAGATTCTTTATTTCAAATTTCTCTCCTCTCCCTCTTTCACTGACTAATATTCAAAAGATTTTTTTCTTTTGCATTTTAACATTCTTTACCTGTTCTGCTTGATACATTGTATCAACTTGAGAACTTTAGAAGTTTAACTGAGAGGCTAGCAGGGAACCAGGATGCTTACTTTGTAAATATCATCATCCTGTGCAGGAGGGAGGCACAGAGATTTTGTTACACCTGCCCTGGAAGGGAGGAGTGGCCTATGTACAAGACAAGGGAGGAAAAGAGGCTTTATCTTCCCTTTTGCTCTAGCTGCTGCCTTGAAGTGTTGCCCTAGTGCCATGCCACCCTGACTTATAGCCAGTTGACTGTGGATTGAAATCTCTAAAAACTGTAAGTTAAATAACCTTTTCCTTCTGTAAATTTTGGCATTTGGTATTTTGTCCCAGCAACAAGAGAAAAGTAACTGAGACAACACTTTTCTATCTTTACTACAAAACCATTAAACTAGATGGTGTTATGGTTTGTGTCTGGATGTCCCCACAAGCCTCATATGGTCCTGGGAGTTAGGTTTTTAGGGAGCACTTGAACCTAGAGTTTGTGATTGGTTCATTGTCCAGTGCTGGGATTGGGTCTATGAGCACTGCACTAGCCCTAGTAGTGTAGCATTCAACAAACGTGAAGGGAAGAGGCTTGCTTCCTCATATTGCTCTTACAACTCTTCCTGTCTTCTGCTGCCTTGAGCTGTTACTCCTGTGCCATGCCACCCTATCTCTGAGCCAGTTGATTACAGACTGAAACCTCCATAAATTGCCAGCTAACTACACCTTTCCTTCCTTAATTTTGGCAGCCAGGTATTTTGTCTCAACAATGAGAAAAAAAAGTAACTAAGACAGTTAGCTAACTTTATGTTATTACTGTTGAATTTTTTTCTACTGCTAGTGGAGGTATCATTATCAAATTTAATAGCTATTTACTCTATGCCTGTATTAGGTTTATCTAACTATTATACTATAATTATAGATTTTTTATGGTTAAGGAAGGTACATTTCTGGTTCTTATGGTATTTAAATATTCAGCCTCCATTTGATGCTATTATTGCTGATGATTAACTTGCTATTGCCAGGATCAAATAATTGTTCCTATTAATAGTGTTTTTTTCTCTGTATGCCAATATACAAATCATTTTTGTGCAGTTAACTATTCTGAAATACATTCCTGGAAAAATGGATGGTGGATCTTTCTTTCCAAATTAATGGAGGCGGTCAGATATTGAGAAGGTAGAAGTCTACAGTTAGCCATAGCCATAGTCCATTCCCGAAAAGCAAGCACTAACCAAAAAGATCACCATATTAACAACAAAGTATTTCTATTATAATTCTCCACAATCCTCAGCAGACAACAAGCTAAAACAAAGACAATAGAAACATAAGTAAATGAAGCAATAACATACGCCCCAAAACTCCCAAAACACCCAATATCAATCTGAAGGGCAACAACGGGGTGAAAATCAAAAGCTGCACAGCTGAACTATTCAAAAGAAGAGAAAAGAGAAAAAAACCAAAGCAATAAGGTATTCTGTGGGCTCAAAGAAGATATAATTAAACAAATAATGCACACTATAAAAAAAAGATCAGCCATTTTACAGAAGAGGCATAAAATTTGGTGAGTAAAAAAATGATAAAAACTTGAATGAGCAGTATAAAAAAAATTAGAGTCCAAGAAAAAGGTTCAAACAGAAATCCAGGAGATTGAAGAATTCTAAAAGTATGGATAACAGAAACAACTAATGTGAGAACAATGTCAGAATTAGAAGATAGCGCTACTATCAGAGACCAAGTATTCAGAAATAACAAAACAAAAAAGAGAACAACATAAATGAATCCAACAGCTTCTAGCTGATACAAAGACTAACGTAAGATTAACTGAAATTAGTAAAAAAGCACAAGACAGCAAAAATAACATCTAAAAATCTGTTTACAATTATAATTGAATAAAATTTTCAAATATATAGAAAGAATTAAAAAATATAAATAAGTGAGGTACATACAATCCCAAATATGCACAACAAAGAAAAATTCTCTGTGATACATCATATTCAAGATCCCAGAAGTCAAAGCATAATCAGAATCCTAAAAGTTTTTAGAAAAAAAGCACTGAATCATTTAAAAGGCAAACCCCTTAGATTTACAGCAGATTTGTCGACATCAAACTTACAGGCCAGGAAAGCTGGGAATGAAGTGTTCTGAGTCTTAAAAAAATACAAACTGCTATATCTCTAAAAAATATCTTTCAAATATGATAGTGAAATAAAATAACTTCCACAATGAACAGCACTTCAAGAAATTTGTGATTACCAAACCAGCACAACAAAAATTCTGAAGTATATCCTAACAAAGGGCAGTGAAACCAATAAGCCATCAAGTCACATGGAATGAATACACCTATCAGGGTGAGCAGTTAAGCAAAAGGAAGAGAGAGAGAGAAAGAGACAAAATAATGTAACGACAAAAATAAATTAATACTTTTCTGTAAACTGTGTCAGTGTGAATAGTTTCAATTTCACAATCAAAAGGCATACATGAGCCGACTAGATCAAGAAACAATATCTAAAAGTATATTGTATATTCAAAATACATGTAATTAAAAAAAGAAATTAGTAGATTAATTATAAGTGGATTTAAAACAGTTTTCCATACAATCAGAACTTGAAAAAAGCAGAAACAACTGTTCCTAATTTCATACAAAATTAACTTCATGCTAATATTGATCACAAGAGGCAAAATAGGTCAGCACCTACTGGATAACATAACAATTAAGCAGAAAGAAGTGACAATTGAAAACATATGTGCACAAAACACTAGCAAACACAACTTCATAAAGCAAACAGTATTGCACATAAGATACCAGATAAACACTGACACATTTATAATGGGCAAGCTCACAAATACACAGATCAATCTACAAAACTCAAAGATAAATATCAGACTTGAATAAGACCTTTGTAGAAATGGATGTACTAGATATCTATGGAATGTTACACCTAAGAAGAAAAGAATACATATTTTTCTCAGCAAAACATGAGACTTTCTCCAAAATGGTATCTCATAAAGCTTAAGCAAATACCAAAATACCAAAATTTTCTTGTGCATATTATCAGATCATAATGCAATGAAATTAGAATGCAAAGGCAAAAGAAATGACATAAAACTTGAAAACACAAGGAAATTAAATAATTCTATAAAATAATCAGTGAGCCGTGGAACAAATAAAAGAAGCTAGACAGTTGTTAAAGTCAAATGATAACGCCAGTACAACATAACAGAACTTACAGGACACAGTGAAAGCAGTCCTAGGGGGAAGTTTATATTGTAAATACCCATATCAGAAAAACAGAATGAGGCTGGGGAGGAGAACAAGAAGTTAACGAGAACCTCAGACCTTCTGTGAGTCAGTGCCCTGTGTGGGCTGACTGGGGGAGAACCGGATGCCAGCCCCTTCTGGCACGTATGCAGGCAGATAAGAGCCAATGTTCTCCCCCAACCGAGCCCTATTAAGCAACCTGCTGGTCCAGAGAAACACAGGCTATGATGATAGCTAGTGGGGTAAAATACAATTCAATGCTTGTAGTGTTTAGTGGTTCACTGACTTTTTAGGCCTGAAGCTGCTCTGATCATCGTTTGAAAGAACAGCAATACACAGTGTAGCATGCGTATGGGGGTGTTCCTTCTCAATTGTTTTGTTTGGTTGTGTTTTATTCTGTTTTATCTTGTTTGATTTTATTATATCTGATGGCATGGGCAGCTATTTCAGGGTAACAACATATATTATTATGGTAACTACTTTTTATTTATGATTGTCTTGTTTTGAATTCCTATACTGCATTCATTGTTTGTTTTTAATGGTTCTATTCTGTTCTGGTTTGCTGATTTTACTATGTCTGAGAGTATGGGCAGCTATTTTGAAGACAACAAGAGGCATTATGGTTACCACTGTTGATTTTCTATTATCTTGTTTTGAAGTCCTGTGTCACTTGCACTGTCTTGTTCTAATTGACTTTATTGTTTTATTTTGCTTGGTTTTATTTTTCTTGGAAATAAAATTTTAGAAAAAATTACAAAAGGAAAACAGTGAGTCCAAAGAAGGGAACTAATGATATACTTTAAAGTCCTACAAAAACAAGAACAATCTAGAGTGAAACTTAATACATGACAGGAAATTAAATTCAGAGCAAAAATTAGTGAAATTGAGCCAAAGAAACAAAAAAGAAAAAGAATCAATGACTTAAAAAGTTGCTTCTTTGAAAAAATAAATAAAATAAATCCCTAACTGATTTGAAATAAAGATCAAGCCAGCAGATTAATCCAATTAGAAATTAAAAAATGGTATCCCAATGGACATTGCTAAAATCCAGATCACTACTATGTAAACTACTATGAGTAACTGTACTCTAATAAATTGGAGAATTCAGAGGAAATAGTTATATTCTTAGATACATATGAACTGCCAAAACCAAAGTAAGTATAAAAACCCTGAATAATACAATAACAATGACACTGTAGCTGTAATTTTAAAAAACGGATTAAGAAAATATCAGGTCCTGATTTAATAACTGCTGAATTCTGTAAGTATTTTACTGAGGTAATAATAATGCAAATACTCCTCAACCTCTTTAGTGAAACTGAAAGGGAAAGGGTAATCTCAGTCTTTCTTAGAAACTAGCATTACCCTGATTTCAAAGACAAAAAAGGAGCCAACTACAAAAAAATCTCTTTAATAAACAGAGATGCAGAAATCGTCAACAAGATGTTGGCAAAATGAATGCAATAAATCTTCAAAAATACTATACATTGTAACAAAATAAGATTCATTACAGGGGTACAGGGATGATTCAACAAATGCAATGCATCATATAAGACAGACGACAAAAATCACATGAAGGAACACAGAAAAAGACTTGGATCAAATCTAACATCAATTTATGATTTTTAAAAAACCTGAATAAATAGGTATAGAAGGACTCAATCTAATAAAAGCTATTTGTAAAAAAAGCAAGGACCAATCCCATATTACACTGAACTCAATCTAATAAAAGCTGTAAAAAAAGCAAGGACTAACCCCATATTACACTGTAAAAAATGGCAGATTTCCCTCTAAAATCAAGAGCAATATAAAAATGTCCATTATCACCACTCATGTTCAATATAGTTCTGCGAACATCAGCTACCGCAATCAGAGAGAAGAAACAAAAGTGATACATATGGAAGGAAAAATTCATGTTATTATTCTTGCTAATGGAATGATCCTCTATGTAGAAGACCCACAAAGGTTGACCAACAGACTCCTACAATTCTTAACCAGTTAAGTAGCTTAAAAGGATAGAAAATCAAGATACAAAAATAAATCAAGATACATTTCCATGCACCGATAATTAATTAACTGAGAGAAACATTAGGAAAACAATGACATTTACAATAGCATGCAAAAATTAAGTACTTAGAACTTAACCTGACAAAAGAAGTAAGACTTCAACAACAAAAACTATATTATTTAGAAAAGTTAGATCAAAGAGAACATCAAAATAATGGAAAGATATTCCTTGTTTCTGAAGACGCAGAACCATTGTTGTCAAAACAGTCATAATGCAAAAACTAATATACAAATTTAATGCAATGCCAGTCAAAGTGCCAATAACATTTCTCACAGAACTAGAGAAAACCATCTTGTAATTCATACAGATCCAAGAGAGAAGTAAAAGAGCAAAAGCAATTCTGGGCAACAAGAATAAATCAGGAGGCATCAAAATCCCAAACTTCAATTTATACTGCAGGCTACCTGATGAAAACAACATGGCAGGTTGGCAGTAAACAGACATGTGAATCAATGGGACAGAGCAGATCATGCAGAAGAAACTCCAGGCAAATTCAGCTATGTGATCTTTGACAAAGAGACCAAAAACACACATTGGAGGAGAGATGATCTCTTTAACAAGTGGTGCTGGGGAAACTGGTCATCCACATGAGAAAGTTGACTATAGACAATATTTTCTCTATGTTCTAAACTAAAATCAAAATGGATCAAACATCTAAATGCTAAAACAGAAACACATTATCTTCTGGATGGTAAAATATGGAAAACTCGATAACATAGGTATAGATTCGGACTTTCTCAACAGAATCCCAATTGCACAGGAATAATAGCAAGGATGATCAAATGGCATACCATTAAACTTAAAAGTTTCTGTATAGCAAAGGAAACAATAGAGTGAAGAGAAAAGTTACAGAATGGAAATAAATTTTCACCAGCTACTCTTTGAACTGAAGACAAAAAGTTAAACACTTCCAAAATAAAACACGCAATAAAAATGACAACTGAATTGAACAGATACTTCTCAAGTGAAGAAATACAAATAGTCAATAAATAATAGAAAAATGTTTGATAGCACTGGGCATTAGAGAAATGGAAATCAAAACAACACTGATAGTCCATCTACTCCAGAAAAAATGAATCACATATGCTGATGAGGCTCCAGCAATACAGGAACTATTCTATATTATTGGTAGAATGTAAACCACTGCAACTATTATGGAATTATGTATAGCAATTTGTCAAAAAAATTAAAATTAGAAATTTTATTTGTCTCAGTTATTCCTCTTGTATGTATCTGCTCAAAAAAGTTAAAGAAATCCTATTACAATGATACATGCATACTCATGTTTATAGTAGCATAGCTCATCATAGCTAAATCTTAGAAACAGCATATATATGTCCATCAAAAGGTAAATGAATAAAGAAAATGTGGTATTCATGCACAAAGGAATGCTATGCCAACATAAGAAAGGTAAAACTTGGGTCTCCTATAGCAAAATAGATCCACCTTGAGATCATAATATTAAATGAAATAAATCAGACATACAAGATTAAAGATTGCATGGTTTCTTTTATATAAGAAAACCAAAATATATGAACAAAATAAAAGATAAGGAATTAGGGACAGATCTTTGCATATTGGAAGGGAACCATAAGATAGAGGGAGGGAAAGAGGAGGGAAAGAGTGTAAAAATGCAATTAAGACCTTTATGTACATATACCACCCAATGAAGAACATGATCAGTCCATACTATAGACATGTACATGTAAGAAAAGAACTGAGACAAAAACATGAAAAGTTTTCTATTAAGAAGTATCCTCTTAATTTAAAATTAAAGAGAAATATACAGAGTACATTCTTGGATACTTCATCTTTCCTGAAGGCTTGTAGTGGTTAATACTCCAAACCCTTGTGAATAGCTAATCCTTAATAAATGCTTCACTTCGATGAGAAGGTCATTAAAGCTGTGTCATTTGATAAGTAATTTAAAAATCTCATTTTGTTTACTCTTTCATATTATTATAATACCTAGAATATTATCAAACTATACTTTCAGGCTTTTATTCACTCAGAAGGACAAGTACAAAAGCTTCTAAGATAAGCATTTTGAAGTAAGAAACAGCAATTCTATGAGCGAGATCCAATAGACTTTATAGACTTAACTCTATTTTCTTGCAAGATAACAGGAAAAACAGTATTAATGAATAAATGCAAAGTATGCCATCTTGACTTCTAATTTAATGAAATGGAACCATAACTGCTGAAAGTATGCATCACCATCCTATTATTACACTGTCTATTTTGCAACTTTGTCCTGTATCTCACATTTAAAGTATTAATTTACCCAAAATTACAGATTTTCTAGTAATGGGAGAAAACTTTGGACAAAATGCAAGATCAGTCTAGCAATTAATACACTTGTCATTAAATTTGATTAGGTTAGGACTTGCTAATCCCACCTTGGCATTAATCTCCCTCCAGAACATATAATCACGTAGACAAGACTGAATGTTAGGCTCACTCATGTTTAGGAGTACATTAAAAAACACAATTCTAGGGTGAAATGTAGTAGCCCATTCACAGAACAAGGAGTTTGATGGTGAAAGTTCGTAGATATCAGTTCTATTTGCTCAGTTGTCCTAAAAGGCATTAGCTTCACACAACTATTGGGATACATAAAAATTGTAATGATTATATTTTTAAAACAGTAAAAATTAAGAAATAAAGTAGTTATGTCAGCAGCTTAAATCAGTGAAGCACTAGCAATATATTGAAAGAGATTCAAAAGTATCCAAACTCAAAACCAGTATAAGGAAGGAAATTATAAAGATCAGAACAAAAATCAATGAAATTGAGATAAAAAATTACAGAATCAAAAACCTGGCACTTTGAAAGAATAAACAAAATAGGCAAACTCTTAACCAGTCTACCCCCAAAATAAAGGAGAATAAAGATCTGAATGTTTGCAATTAGAACTGAAATCATAATGGACACTCTTGAAATTAAAAAGATTATTAACAACTACTTCAAAAACCTGTAGGCCAATAAATTGGAAAATTCTGAAGGCATAGGTAATTTCCAAGACACATGAATTATGAAAATTAAACCAACATGATTTTAGGAAAAAAATCTAAATAAACTAGTAAAATGAAGCTGAGGCAGTAATAAATAAAATCAAAGCAAAACAAAACAAAAGTAAACTAAACAAACCATGAAGAAAAGCCAAGTCTAAATGAATTTATGCTGAATTCTGCAAAAGCTTCAGAGAAGCTCCAATAGCAATATTTCTTGAGCTGTTTAATAAAATTGAAAGAAAATGAGTACTTTCTCCCAAAAGAAAAGGAGACACTACTGGAATCTACCATTACCCTGATTCCACAATCAGATGAGAGAGAGAGTGAGAGAGAGACAGAGACAGACACAGAGACAGAGAACTATGGACCAATCTAAGTATAGATGGCAAATAATACTCAACTAGATGCACACAGACTTCAACAAATCATCACAGAGTCAACCAACTAGACTTCATTCCAGAGATGCAAGGGTGGCTCAGTATATGCAAATCAATAAATGTAATATATTGCATAAGCAGAAGGAAAGACAAAAACATCACAAGAGCATCTCAGTAGATACAGGAAAAGCCTTTGACCAAATTTCAGCATCATTTTATGACAGAAATCTTACAGAAAATATGTATAGCAGGACCTTAACTCAATCTGATAAAAGCTATTTATGAAAAATCTACTACAAAATAGTATGTGTTAAATGGGGAAAATGGGACAAATGCAAATTAAAACAGACTCCATCTTACCTCAGAAAAAGGTCATTATCAAAAAATCAATGAATAACAAGTGGTGTCAAGACTGTGGGGAAGAAAATAGCCTTTTTACATTTTTGGTGGAATTTAAATTAATACAATCACTATGGAAATAAGTATGGAAATTCCTCAGTGAATTAAAACTAGAAATTGCCTTTGACCCATCTATTAACCTTAAAGATATTTTCCCAAAGAGTTAAAGAGATCACGTTATAATGATCCATGCATAACTATATAGCATCACAATTCTTAATAAATAGATTTAGCTATATAGTACATATAAGAATAGGCCTATATAACCATCAACAGATGAATGAATAGAAAAAATGTGATATTTACACACAAAGGAGTACTGCACTGCCATAATTAAAGATAAACTTGAGTCATTTGTGGGAAAATAGTTGTACATAGAGACCACAAGTTTTAGTGAAATAAATCAGACTCCTAACCTTAAAACTTGTATGGTTTCTCTAGTATGAGAAACCTAGAGTATGAATGAAGAGCAAAGTAAAAGAAAGGTAGTAGGGAGTAGAAAGATAGATCTTTCTCAACTGGGAAGGAGATGAAGAGATGGAAGGAGGGGGGAAGTGTGGGTAAAACAGAAATTAAGATGTGTTATTTACATGTACCAACTCCACACAAGGAATGTAAACATTGTGTGCTACAAACATGTACTAATAAAAAATGGTGCAAAACTTCACAAAGAAAGAAAAAATGTCCATGAATCCTGGATTCAGCTCCTAACACATATTTATACTTATGTATGAATGTCAATTGCAAAAGACACATCTATATTTATGTCTCTGTATGTCTGAATGTAAATTGCAAAACACACATAATGTCATGTGTACTTATCAGTAAACATTTTCAGCAACAAGTTTTTCAGTACTATAGTTACTTCACTTCTGTATGGATGTACACATAATAAAATTAAATATTAACACAACTTAAGAAAAAAGTTAAATACAAATAATAGTTATTATTTTCAGCCAGGAGAAATTAAAAATGGCTCTGTAATGAGAAGTATATAACTAGAATCTTAAAGGATGCAGGAACATTCACATAGATACTGGGATTAATTAATAAATGGGGGGACAGAGAATAAAATGTAGGGCATAAGAGAAAAATTAAATTATGCAAGTCATATACATTGAAAAAGCGGCCCAGTTTTTGTTATGTCATAGAATGTGTATTATTCCATCCCACAGGATATTCTGCCTCTGGAAATTTTTTCAGACTTATCTAAAATCACCAGTTTCCAACAGCTGACTGTGGGCCCTGGGACAGCACTAAACCACTGCACTGCTGAAATGAGAAGGAGGCTCAGAAAGTCCTAAACCTTTACTGTCAATTTTCTATATCATGTTTAAGGCACATTTTCTACTGGATTTCTATCAGCACTCTATAATTTCAAAAGGTGAAACATCAAATTGAGTATAACCACAAAACAGCTAAACTCTAGAAATGACAAAGAAACAAAAGCTGAGCTCTAATTCCCTAAGGTGGCAATAACATAATGAAGAGGGCGGAGTCTCAGGAGATCTGCAAAGGAGCTACCTTTCCAGCTTTGTATTAGTCAACCAATAAGATAGATGGACAGATATATAAGAAAGCAGATAGGCCTATTTTGGGGGATTGGTTGATGTGATATGGTGTGTGCTGATAAGTGCAGAGTAGGCAGGTAGCTGGTGAGCCCAGGAAGAGATGAGGTTCCTGCCTTGAGCATAGGCATTCTGCAGGCAGAGCCCTTCTTCCTTCCGGGGCTCAGTTTTGTCTTAAGCTTACATGTAACTAAATGAGGCCCAGCTACATTATAGAGAGCAATTTGCTTCAGTCAAAAGCTAAGCTTGCATGTGCATCATATAGAAAACTACATTTACAGAAACATCTAGATTAGTGATTGACCAAATGTATGAGTATCATGGTCTAGCCAAGGTGACACATAAAAACCATTGCAGGGATTTAACAAAAGGAAAGATCAATCACAGATTGAGAAAGATGTGATTCATTTTTAGAAATGAGAAAACAAGCAAAAAATATGCTAGGAAAAAACATTCCCCACTCTTCATATTTTCTATGTAAATCTATACTTTTGTCATCTTGTCCCATGTCTTAATATAATTATCAATAAGTTTGCTTCATATTGCCCAATTGAATTGAAGTAATATATTAATAATATATTTCATAAACTTTAATTTTTTCTTTGCACTTTAAGTTTTATCTAGATAGATATAAAATCTAGAAAAAAGTGTGCTACGTTGAATATATAAGAACAATTCAGAGGAATTCAAAGGAAATAGAAACTCATCAAGTACTAGTTTTAGGTGTATATGAAGTAATTAAACTAAGATAAGTGTATTGGCCCTGAAACAAGGCCAGCAGATTGCTATAGCTGCTGGTTTCAAACAGGAGCCTAAAGAGAATTCTTTCTGTGGTCTGTTGGCCATTTCAGAACTTTGGAAATGTAATGGTCAATTCATCTGATAGAAATAGCAGGTGAGTGTGGCAGACTTTTGGCAGCCTGCAGGACAGAGACCCTGGCGCCTCAGGACTTGCACCATGCGGTTGACTCGGGGTACTGGGAGAAAAAGGAGCTCCTCCCCTCTCT
Source organism: Dolichotis patagonum (assembly GCA_004027295.1). Taxonomy (NCBI): domain Eukaryota; kingdom Metazoa; phylum Chordata; class Mammalia; order Rodentia; family Caviidae; genus Dolichotis; species Dolichotis patagonum. Next base: position 108,870 of record PVJX010001875.1, read on the forward strand.
GGGGTCAGCTGTGAGTAGGCTGAGAATCAAACATCTCATGTCATCCTGTCCTACATCCCATGTCCCTCCCCCTCTTAGCAAGTGGGAGCCAGTGAGCTACACATCTTGTGAAAAGATTGGCTATGTTATTTAGTATGAGCTCCCCATATGCAAAGATACGGACAACCATTTGGAAGAAAACAAGAGACAATATGACACATAGTGAAGATCTCTGGTTGTCTAGCTTTGAAATTTATGCTTTTTTATGTCCCATTCTGTTCTGTTTTGTTGTGTTTAATTTTACCCCCTTTAAAATAAAAAAAAAATTAAAAATTTAAAAAAAGATAAGTGTATTCATCATATATTTTAAACCTTCTTTAAATACTCTATATATTAGTTGAAATTCATTACTGACTTCTAGTGAAACAAATTTTTCTAAAAGTATCAATACTAATTTGATGAATTTTAAATGTAAGGCTGTACTATCATTTTTAATGGTATTTGTATTCTTATTATCACTCTGTAATACATGAGCATATGAATGAATAAATACAATCTGTGTAGAATATGCTTTCTATGTATAATATGAGTATGGCACAAATATATGCATCCAAACTACACTTCTTTACTGGTAAGGAATTCTTCACAATGAGTAGTTGATAATCAGACTATGACTAAAAACAATTGTTTTCCATTCACACAAGCAATGTATGCTATAGTTTTGCTCAGTGTGAGACAGATCATTATTCCATATTCTCAATGGGAAAAGTATTTGTCAGCCCTGACTGCAACAGATTCAAAACATTTCTTGCTCCTTGAACTAGGTTATCAGAGCAGAACATTATATTATTTGAACTGATATATTTAGAAAAAGTTCATATAACTCATATGATATATTACATATAATTACTAATTTCTGAAATTCTTATCACTGTTAACATTCTCAGTGCAGAAGATAAAGTACTTTCCAACACTGTAAGTCAGAATATCGCTAGGAGATCATTGTTTGTGCTGATGTTGGCGGCACCTGCTTCTTCCATTTACCTGAGTACCATGGTTTGGTTTCTATTGTATCAAAAGCTGAGTAATTCTAGATTTTCCAAGATGTGACATAATTCACAATTTATATTACTGGACTTTTTCAGAATTTCCATTATAATGTCATAAGTAAATAATTTAAAAAATTTCTTTCACATTTTAACTAAACTGATGGTAATTCAAATATATTGCTATTGTAAGATCTTAAATTTTCATAAAGTGTTCACAGATTTGCACTTGTAGACATAAAAATAACACACTGAATAAGAGATAAGATAGCATCTTTTAATTATATACATAATTTAAATAAGCTTTAGATAATAACACTATTACAGAGTAAATGTAAAGCATGAATGATAGTAGTGAATTACATGTAGCTCACAGCACAAGGATTGAATAGAGTAAGGAAGCCATGTCAAATTTTTGACTGCAACTTACCAGACTATGATGCTGACCATACCACTTAAAATGCTCTTAATGGCTAAATGTGGGCACAAGGCAAGATCGCCACTATAGTCTTCCCCAACTCTGTGACTACGTGACCATCAGAACATCATACAGATTTGGAAGTCAACTTGCTAACTAGTGCTGTAACTTTGAACAGAGATAAAGGTTAAGACCATAAGTTTTCTTCCAATGATTCTTTCTCATAAAAATACTTCTCTTCTATAGATATTATTATTGTATTCTTTAATCTTACCTCATGCCTTCCAAGTTTTCAGTGATATGGTTTAAGTTAGTGGTTGCCAAAACTAATTGATTAGAATTAATGGATAAACATTTTCAAAATTTTAATTACAGAACCCTGGTCAGGGGCCCTGAATCAGAAAGTACTGGAGTTATTTCTGAGAAGTTGGAGTTTTTTAAAGAAAAATGTAGTATTTTTCTTATACATATTTTGAGGTTCTGAATGTTTAGAAAACTTTGATTTAAGACTCTATACTTTCACCAAGATTTTTGTATCTCTAGGTTTTTGATAAAAAACAAACAAACAAATAACAAAACTAGGCATTATGGAATATAACTATAACCTTAGAATCTGGAAGGCTGAGGCAGGGGAGTAATAGGAGTCCAACTTGGACAATTTAACTATTTATAGAAATCCTATCTCAAGATAAAAATTTTTAATTTAAAATGGGCTAAGGTCTAGCTCAGGGTAAAGGCACTGAATCAGAAAAACAAACCAAGGGAGTGATAGGGAGAGAGAGAGAGGGACAGAGACAAAGACAAAGACAAAGACAAAGACAAACAAACACAAAGACAGAGACAGAGGCAGAAACAGAGACAGAGACAGAGACAGAGACAGAGACAGAGAAACAGAAACAGAGACAGAGACAGAGACAGGAAGAGGAAGGAGGAGGAGGCAAGGAAAGACAGAGGAAGGAAAAGAGGTAAATTGGGGAAGAAGGAAGGAAGGAAAAAGAAAGTCTTTGCCATACAAGGTAATTGAAATCTAATTGCAAATTTTTAAGACATTTAACATCCATAAATGAAAAAAAAATGACCCCTATTCTTAAAGCTAAATTCTGTAGTCTACCAAATCTCCAAACATTGCTCTCCATAGTAAAGAGCACATAAGAATATGTGTGTATGCGTGCACATGTAAGGGAAGATCACTTCATAATATTCAATGACCACATGAAATTCTAGGTAATTTTAGTCTCCAATGTCCTATGTCAAAATGCTAACTGCCTGAAGTTACTGAATTTGGCAAGCAGTGACTGCCTTCTGGTAATACGATCAAATGAATCAAAACGTCCTTTGACATGTAGAAGCTCTGCAGTACGCTTTGTCATCTCAGCATGGAAGCATCAGGAACAAATAGTAAGAGGGGAAGGGAAAAAAGAGAAATGGAGGACGGGAAGGATTTGTTTGTGTGGTGTGGTGTGGGGGGGGTGTCAAGCTATAGACTATCAGAAACAATTGCATCACCCATGGTGGAAAAGCGAGTTCAGTGCAATGCAAGAAACACATGAGGAAAAATTCTCTGAACAGTCCCTTGCTTAATATGTTACAGATTTTTTTAAATTAATGTTAAATGTCTTGATAGTTTAGGATAAATTTGAGACTAGTAAGTCAAGAAAAAGCAACCATGAAATAAGTTGTCAACCTTTTCAAATAGCTTGTTTAACTGTAACTATCTCCAGATTTAACTATTGGTATTTGACCATTCCACTTAAGTGAATGAAAAACAATAAACTATTCCTGAAGAAAACTTTATTTTCATGTAATATTGAATAATGATTATGACCTTTGCAGTTCTACATATACTTTTGTTTTAAAGTGTTTTTGAGGTAGGTATACTGGCCCGATTTAAGTTCCAGCTGTGTAGGTGGACTGTAAATTTAAGCCCATCTGGGCAGCTTAGTACTTAAGGAGACTTGTATCAAAATAAAAATGATAAGAAGTCCAGGGATATAACTCACTGAGGAAGACGTGGCTTCAATCAATGATAAAAACAAAAATTAAAAATGAATAAAAGAGTTTTGTTTTTATTTGTGTTTTGTTTATTTTTGTCTTCCAGAGAGAACAACTAGATGTCCGTCTTCCTTTAAAAGTAGTATGAAAAAATGTTATTTTAAAAAAAAATTTCTATACTGGCCAGCATAAGTTTATTTATTACTAAAATGACTCAGTGCTCAGTGCTGGTCTCTGACAGCACCAGCTGGTTTCTGAGGTCTGTTTGAATTATTTTCCTCATAGCTCAACCCCCTGTTCTTCAGACTTATCTCTGTTACCAAAAAGAATCAGAAATTTTAGCAATTAGACTATATGCAGCTTCAGAATTATATTCTAGGGATGCATGATATGCCACTTTTGTGATTATAATCATGTGAATTAAATTCTGTAAATGTGATTGGATTTTTCATCTTGATCAGGTTTATAAATCGCTTTTCTTTCCCCCTTATGCTCAAAGTTCCTGTATTGATAATCTCTTCATATTGGACTATATACCAGTTACTAGTTACTGCGAGTAAGCTCATGTTCAAATCATACCTGAAATGTTCAACTATAGCTAGGTTTGTACATACTAACTTGCAATGTAACTTCCTTTCAAATACATCGTGAACTTTCTAGAGCTCTCACTGATCTTGAAGATTTGTTAAAACCCTTGAATAGCTGCACTTACCAGCAGAATGTAAGGTGCTATGGAGACACATGTCCTCAATATATTGAATGGAAACATGGCCTCTCCCACAACCTGAAAAGGTAAGAGCTTAAAAATATATCTGTCCAGTCTAATAACCTCAATCAACATTTGCTTGCCTTTATTTTGATTGAACATTTTTCTACTTATATTTAATCAGAGCATGCATAAAATTGGACTACTTGTTCATATTACTCTGATTTTTCCAGTAATTTATTGACTGAGTCATTTTTTCCATTTAATACACAATGTGCCCTATTTTTGATAGGCACATAAAGATCCAAGTTTATAGCACTGGAACAAAGAAAAGGAAATCATTTCCTATTATAGAATGGGTTTTTTTTTGGTGCCACCAGTAATGTATTGAAATGCTGTTTCATGTAGTCAAATTTGAGGAACGTTCATTTTATACCAAATCAAATAAGGCCTCACTTAACAAAAAGACAAAAGGCACAGGGGTCCGCATCTGTAATACTAGAGCTTTGAAAGACTGGGGCTAGAGAATAGCAAGTTTGAATTCCACCAAGGCAAGTAGTGAAAGTCTCTCCAACATATAAAACAAAATTTAGCTGGGAATGTAGATCCATATGAAGACTCTGGGTTCAATCCCCTGTACTGCAAAAACATCCAGTTAAACTGGCATATAAATTTTCTTCTTTCTAGACCTGTTACTTAAAATGTGTGCATAGTTAATGGGGGAATAAAAAACAACTCCCTTGCTTGCTTAATTACTCCTTGCTTAATTGCTTCCTTTATTATACTTACATTCAAAGCAGTTTTGTTCATTTTATGAAACATAAATTCTAATTTTCTTGTATTGTTTAGTTAAAATAGTCTTCTGCATAAACCTCTTATCAACACCTGGTATGATAATGCATTTTTTTAATAAACACTATCAATTGTTCCAGTGAGGTTTTGCATAGGTTTTAGCATTACTAGTTTCAATAGCAATTTCATTGCATTAACATTTACAAAACTGTCACTGTTCAAGGCTACAAATGTGTAATTCATTCCACTGGGAAATCTAAATCTTTACTACCATGACTCTTTTATAGAAGATCATTGTAGAGTCTTCCTGGTAGTCATTCATGTCAATGTGTTTCCAGAATATTAATACAGCTTTGAATTCTATTTCTCTTTATTTTAATGGTGACATTTTATATTTACCAAATTAAGAACAATTGAAAACAAAATTCCATCGTAAAAATAATGCAATGTAATAAAATGCAGACTTTTCTGTATGTTCAATTGGTTTACTTTCTCTAGGCATTGGATACTTAAAATACTAAAAAATACAAAGTTATCCAAAAGAGAAAAATTAACATTTTTAATGTACTACCTTAGGAAATTTCATATTTGTATAATGTTCAAAATTCAGCATTATCATCCATATGTATGTAAAGTGCTTTCTCTTTTAAAAAAACTCAAATAGAAACTTGTTTGTTTTCTATTTATTTAGTAATAAATACTAAAACATTTATTACTTTTCTTCGCTTTGTTTCCCTTGGTCCTGGTTTTTCTTCATTTTCTGGTTAATCTTGAGATTTTATTTATTACCTCTACTTTCAGATCCTTAAGTGTATGTGTTAGTAAAGTCTGATATACATTTTTTCTCTCTTATATCAAGGCTCCCTCCCTTTCCTAGCCAATCTTTCAGAGAGTTTGCAAATTCCTGAGAAAGATTTGACTCCTGATTCTTCTTTGAATATTAGGTCCTAATTTAAGACTATCTTCCAGGTCACTGTATGCAGACATCCTAAATCCTATCAAGATGCAATTTATTTATGATCAGTTCACATTCGTTTCCTTTACAGTGACAAAGACGTCAGTTTCATTTTGGCCAAAATGCCGTCACTAGAGAAATCAGTGTGGACAGCTGTGAAAGTTAAGGTCAGTCACAGAAAGATCCTGTAAAGGAAGAGAAAAACAGATGGAATGTGTCTGTAATAGAAGCAAGCTGACATAGGCAATAGACATAGTGTAATGGTTCTTCAAGTATAAAGTGACAAAGGGGTAAAATAGAGAAATGATTTGATTCTTGTTATACTGAATAAATTAGTGAGTAAGAAAATCAGCAAATTGTAGACAATTCCCTTTAATGTCTTAGAGGATCAACCTTGTTACACACAAAACTTCATAGGTTGAAGTGCTAATGATCAGTACCTCAGATATGACTGTATTTGAAGAGAGGGCTTTGAAAGAAAAGATTAATTTTAATTGATGTGTTTAAGATGGATCCTAATCTAATCTGACTTTTGATGAGAAGAGAAAGTCTAATATAGGCAAAGTAATAAAACAGTAAATAGGCAAAGTAACTCAACAAATAAATGAGAAAAAAGGCAACAGAATGTGAGGATATAGTGAGGAAGTGGCCATCTTCAAGTCAGTGAGAGGCGCAGCAACAAACCAAACCAGCCAACACTCTGATCTTGGACTTATTGTCTCTATAATTGTGAGAAATAAATATCCACTTCTTAAGCCTCACAGTTACGGCACTTTGTTACAGTAATCAGAGTCCAGTAATAACATCAATGATGAAATCACAGGAGATTAATAGAGTAACACATTATTGAGCTCATTAATAGTTTGACTCACAGAAATGAGATTGTCAAGGTTTGAGTCAGATCATCATGATCTATTTTTTTAATAATATGTTCTGGTTAGGTTAGTGTCATTAATTAATATCCTTCAAATAGTAATAAAACACTATGTATAGAAGTAAGTCATGGACACCACACTTCATCTTTTTCTATCCTAAATGGACCTCCCTTGACATTTCCTCAGAATCTTGTTGCTTCTCCTTTCTTTCTTTCTTTCTTTCTTTCTTTCTTTCTTTCTTTCTTTCTTTCTTTCTTTCTTTCTCTATTTCTTTCTCTCTCTCTCTCTCTCTCTCTCTCTCTCTCTCTCTCTCTCTGTTATCCTTAAGCTATTCTGAATTTTTGGAATTTGCATGCATAACTGTTCACACTCATATTCTCACTCCACCCATATAATTTGAATAACTGAATCATGCTATTTAGGATATGTATCTTCTCAAGTTCTTCATGAAACATATAATAAACTGTTGTAGAGTCATCCTGCTATGCTATAGAACACTAGAATTTATTCATCTTATTTAACTATGTTTTATTTGCCCTTACACTCTTATCTCATCCTCTTCCTCATCTATACACAGTCTCTGAAATTAGTGGTTCAAGAATTAAATCTTCATTTCTCTTTACTCCTCAGCACCCTCAAACCAGTGGCTGACTGAATGGCTTGCATTACTGAATGGATCTATTCTGGGCTCTGTAGAATGACGTTTGGGTATGGGAACAATTTTGAAGATAAAGATGATGTTCAACTGAACTATTATGCTTTTCCTACATTTACCATTCCACTAAACTCACCAAACAGAGAAAACCAACACCATCTGACTGTTAATTGTTACGGCCCAATCTAGCCTATGTGTTACTGAACTCTATGTACACTTTTAATTCATTATTATTCTTTCTTCTTTATTCTCTCTAATGCCTAAAATTATAAAATGTCTCCTTCTGGTTTCTCTCCCACCCCTCTGACTTTCCTGAGTGTGCCTCTTTCCTATACTTCTTCCTCTTCCACCTATATTTTACATAACATCTAACCCTCATATCTGCACTGTTCTTACGCTGAATACCCCCTAAGAGTCATCTAAGAGATTCTTGAAGTTTTAAGTTACATTCTAGACCACTTGCTTCTTTTCCTCCTACTCTATATATTCAGTCCCAATACTTCCTTGAACAACAGGCGTATCAGATGAATCACTGCTGGGTAGCACCTACTGAATGTGCCCTTTCTTAGTCATTTTTCTTGTCATTAGGACAAAACACCAGATGACTGCAACTTAAAGGACAGCCTTATTTTGGCCCATGTCTGACAATCTTAAACTCAGAACTGCCATGGTGGAAGGGTCTGGAAATAGCAAAGCTGCCCATGGTGATCAGAAAGCAGAGAGCCTGGAAAGAAGCGAGGCCTTTCCAAATCCTGTCCCCAGAGACTCCGCTCCAGGCAATACAATCTGACAGCACATTTATCCCTGACCACACAGATGAATTAATTCACTGATGTATGTAGTGCCTTTGAAATCCAATCACCCTCAGAAAGCACTGTCTGTGAATACATCAGACCTGGGGGAAACATTTTTGATGCAAACCATAGTAGTATTTGAGCACACACACCTGCATTACATATTCCAAGTAATGATTCTACTCTCTGCAAGATTTCTTCAACTCTTTACCTTGGAGTCAGCCTAGGTCTAACGCATGAGTCACCAGATTCTGAAAAATTCACCTGATATTTCTTAAATGTGCTATTATCTTTTCTGACTCAATTGTCATTTTACCTACTACAGGAAAGTAACAATCCGATTGTCTCCAGCTCAGCTGTCACTATAGTAAGGAAAACCTCTGAGATCTACTGCCTGAAATGATGCAACCTCTGAACTGGTCTCTCTAATCTCAGTCTTGGCCACTTATATCTGTCTCTTATATTATTATCAAAGTGACGTACTGAAAAAAGCATACATTTATCTGATGAAAATCTTCTGATATTTCTGTTATCCCAAGAAATATAAAATTCACACATCACAGAATACTCAAGTTGCCTATTATTATACATTGCAATACCATCCTAAATAGGATTCTTTAAAATTCCTTCATCTTCAGTTCCTCATCTTGCTGTTTACATTTTCTAAGTAATAAATTTCCCTGGATATTTTCATGCCATTTCATTTCTCTGCGACTCTGGGCATGCTGCCTTTTCTATCTATATGCCTCTTTCCATCACAGACTTGTGTTTTCCCCTTAGCTCTATTGATCTTTTTTCTAAATTTTTTCAGCCTCCCACTTTTGATAGAGCAGGTAATATTTATTTATGCCTTAACATAGTGCTATCAAATATGCTGCACTAGAATAGCAGGCTACTAGTTCAGCTATTAGGTAAGTGACATGTTAGCTCAAATTGCTCATCTAACACAGAACATTCCACATGGTGACTTAAATTCATTCAGAATCAGCTATCAGAAATTATTAAGGTATTCACTGTATTACAAAGCCAAATCGTCAGAGTCTCTGAATCTGTATCACTCACCATGTTTATGGGATCGACTGGTCCAATGCTATTTACATAAACATCAGTTTCTATTACTGTAGGCCTCACTGCAAAATACCAGAGCAGAAAATGGCAAAGTTATCATCAAAGTTCATCTTAAAGAAATCTTAGCTTTAGATAAATCATAATAATTAGGAATAGTTCAGTGTTTTAACAATAAAGGTTCCCTCATTATTAAATGCAGAAACATAAACTCATAAAAACACAAAACTTTCAATTTGTAAATCAGTCATATACTTAGAAGATTTTAATTAATATATATGCTGAACATATTAAAAATATCTAAATCATCCACCTAATATAAGGAAGTAAATTACACAAAATATTTGCTAATTCATTCTAATTCACTATAGAATTATTGGATTAGAATTGTAATTCTTAGAGACTAACAGTATATAATCCTACTGAATGCTTTCCAATAGTTGCTATTCAATGCTCAACAACTTCACTTGAAGAGAAGGGGAAAGACCTAATTTGTAGTTTTTACTGATTTCTAAGTTGTGAATTTTCTCATGATGTCTTGTATAAAGACAGCAATGTCTTTAAATCACTGAATGCAGATTTAGAAAATGTAAAATAAGTTATTATGAGATAGTTTAAGCATACATTAGAATTTATACTACAGTTATTAAGATTAAAGAACATAATGTGTTACAAAAATCATCCAGATCTGACTCATACCAGTTAAGTAAATATCTCTGTATACCTCCTTCTTTCCTCCCCTATTAGTAATATTATGTTAGATTGTTGACAGTTGGCTGCAATGTCAAACAACTTTTACTTTATTTTTAAAGACTATATTGTATAGTATCTGTATGGATTGTGTAATTGCACTTCATGTGTAACCATTGTTTGCTCTCTAACTGAAAAAAAAGTGTTTCAATGGTACATGTAGTACATTTTTAATTCTATCAAAATATGTAACATTAATGAGTCTTTCAAATATTTACCAAACAATATAATTAAAATTTACCTACAACAGTATCATACCTGATGGTGACTTAGACTTTCTAATTCCTTCATTTTCCCACAATTTTTATTGATTATGCCAACAAATGAAATCTACTTTGGCAAAATCATACATGCATACAAGATACGGCAATCACCCCTCCAAGTACTCCTTCACCCCCACTTTAGTTTCACATTTCAGGGGAAGGTTCAAGTATAATGTGTCTTGAGCACATTCATCCCCCTTATTATCTACTCTTAACACACCCTCTCCCTCCCTCTTATTCCATTTTCTTATTGAAGCATATTCTCCCTTCTACTTTCTAGACACTTTTTAATATTCACATATTAGGCAACCCACATGATATCTGCTCTTCTAAGTCTGGCTGATCCCAACACGGTGATCTAGGTTGATCCATTTTATTGAAAACAAAATATTGTAATATTTCTTCAGTGAGATTTTTGGCTTTGTTTAATGACATTGTCAAGACTAAGGACAATTCATGCCCATGATTTTCTGATTGCTATGTAAACATTTTCAAATAGTTTGTGTTACTCCCCTCATCTTCACCATCAAGAAAGACCTAGAGTTTGTTTTTTGATTCAGCAAATATTTGCCGGAGGGATGGGTGTAAAGTGCTAACAAGACAAACAAGATGACAAAAATTTCAAGAAAAAAATACTATCTATCTCAGAGAATTTATAAATAAAAAGTAAATGAGATAAAGCAGAAAAGCATCATCTTTTAGATTGAAAGTTTCTCTGCTATTGTAACTTTATTTTGTTCATTTTTGCTGTGTTCATCTTTCTATAATTTGTCTACTTTTGTTTTCTGTCCTAGTATTTATCACTCTTAGTTCAGAAGTAATGACTGACCTGACAGGATGAACTTTCTCTAACTTCTAAATCGAGGGTCTGAGTATCTCCCCAGTCCCTGTGTCTCTGTCTGACTTTCCTGGCATTTACCTGTATGGCAGAATCTTCAACCTACCAAACCTCAATCAGAAAGTGTCACTATTTTGTAAAATCCTACTTATACATATTTAAAATAATACTTGTTTTTATCCTTTGCAGTGGAAAAAATAATCTACTTTTTTACAAAAACAAACAATATTATGTTAGGTTTTGGTGTTGTTTTTATTATATGTTATGCATATTTTCTTGAAAAGCAAAATGAATAAAATCTGTTTAAAAAGTAGTTTCAGCATTTGCAATTAAATATTTCTAGACCTATACATTACAGAAAAGTGATTTATCCTCCTACTCAACAATTGGGTATGTAATTAGAAGTAGGTCATGTGACCTATAGATTTTATAATTTAACTTAGATTGATGGCCTCTGAGACAAGTTGCTTTAATTATTTGCCATTTATTTCTGACTAGCTATAAATGGTAGCCAATACATATCACATAATTACACTAATTATGGCTAGATTTGCAGAATGATTTTTAGGAAAGTCAATTAACAACAATGCAATAGGTTTTTTCTTTTCAATTTAAGTATATTTATTGCCAGTTACAAGCAATGTACCACTCTTACATAATTGGATTTCTTTTCAATTATGGTGATAAATCAACAAATACTGAGTTCCTGCATTTACTGTTGCAACCCTTGGCTGAATACTACTTTCACAGAGAGAAGTAAATGATTCCTAGGGACATTTAATTTTCAGGACAGGCTTGTCCATTTACAAGGTAGAAACATTTATAAGTCAGCTAGGCAGCTTTGCTAGCATCCAAACTTTTCATCCAATCATGAAATGCAGCTAAAGTTGTTAGGAAAATTGACTTCAGTCTTAGAGCACGAGCTCCTCCTCACCACGGACAGCGCGGTGCTTTATGAGCAGCACAGAGTGATTGGCCTGGGGATGGGAGTTAAGAAGAATCTTATCAGAAAGTTCAAGGTAGAAAATTACTATTAATAAAAAGATAATTTGCAATAATTAAATATTTATTTATGAATTTGATTCTTTTTCAGTTATTATGTACCCATTTTATTTATTTATTTATTTATTTATTTATTGGCACTGCAGATGGAACTCGTGACCTCGTGCCTGGCAAGCAGGAGCTGTGCCATCCAGTGAGCAATATCCCCAGCCCTGTACCCATTTTGCAACTTTAGGCTGCTAGCATTTGCTCCAATCCTTTAATTTGCAGATGCAGAAGAAGAGAAAGATTAAACATGAAAGTAAAATGAAATACTTAAGGTTAATTTTGAAACTATAGGTGGTAATTATATGCCTCAAAATATACATTTAAATGAAAAACAACAGAAATCTATAACTGCTCCGTACTGAACAGTGACCTATTGCCACTTTGATTGACTTACACGATGAATAACACTTGTGAATAAAATTACTCAGGGTTTCTTAGAAGGTGCGAAACACCCTTTTTCAGCACAATGATTTTCTTAGACTATTTGTTTCACAGTGAGTCTTTCATGATGTTCAAACAGGAAAACATCATCCTTGAATTCAAAACTAGAAAAACAGCCCTAAAAGAGAAATGTCACTCCAGGTTCATCAAATAATGTCTTGAAAGTAAGAACATATTATGTTTAATTCACCAGTACAAACAGAGATCAAAGACTTTTCTTTGCAGTAGTGTAGGCATGAGTGAGAAACCCATGTACTGCCATAGCAAATTACATTTTTTATATATAGAAGGCAGGTAAAGATGACATTGGAGCACTTTTCAAAGACCGTTTTCTGTGCCATGATTCTAAGTACTTTCTTTAAGTAGAATATAGGACACAAGTAGATAAACTTCCAGAGAGAGTGAGTATATAGAAAAAACCACAGATTTAGGGCAATTTGAGCATCCACACAGTAAGAAAAGAAAGGAAGGAGTTTCAAAGATGGTGGACCTATAGGTAGCAGGATATGGAGCCTCTCTGAGAGAGACTGCTCAAATGCCATACTAGAACACCCTGGAGAGATCCAAACAGAGAGAGATGGACTCTCTCAACCCAGGAAATAACTTAAGCGAAAGAAACTGCTCAAATACGAGGTCCCGGGGCTACCATTAGAAAAGCTAAGGTTGGCAAGCACTGCATTCTGGCCGAGCCACCTGAACTCGTGCCTGAGATCCACTTGAGCAACCGAACCCACACCAAAGTGACTGGCTTGAGCGGCCGGAGCGTGGAGTTAAACAGCCCTGGGTGCGGCTATCCTGGAACCGGCCCTGCACGTGACCCACCCAGAGGCACAGTGAATTTGCACTGCAGCAGAGCTAAGGTCAGAGGTCGGGGAGCCCAGCAGTTCTCGGGGAGTGGCACCAACATGCAGTGAGTGATGGGAATGGGACCCTCCTGCAGGAAAGGGGCAACCAACTAGACGACATATTGGAGTTGGGCAGGAAAGCCCTGGCTCTGTAAGGAAGCTGCTTTAGTTGGTTGCTCCACTCGCAGAGTGGATTGGTGGGATCTGCTTGGACTGGGCTGGGACCCAGTGGGTCATCACAAATCATTGGTTCCCTGAGGGCAGCGCACACTGAGGCAGTGAAGGTCGACTGGCCTGGAGGGGAGGAGCCAGCATATACTGCGCTTGCTTGCACTTCGCTCTCTGATAGCAGATGGCAGGGGGCAGAGGCCCCTAGCCTACATGCTCCAGAAGAACCCTAACCAACAAGAAAAGGGGTTTGGAATTACACTATACACCTGTATGGAAGGAACCAAAAACATGACAAGAGAGAGAAATAAGAAAAAGCCCCCAGCCCCCAACCCTGAGAATATTGATCCAGGAGAGGTAAATACAAAAGAGACTGAGGGCAGCAAACACGCAACATCAAACAACAGCATCAGTGGACATAAAGAGATATCTTTGGGACCCCATAAATGAGATCAAAACTGAAATATTAATTCAAGTTAAATAAGAGATAAGTAGATTATTAAAAGAAAGGCTAGGGATCTCTCAAGAAGACACAGACAGAAGAATGGAGGAATGCAAAAGGAGAGAAACATTCAATGAAGAATATAAGGCAAACCTAGAATTCATGAAGCAGATTCAAAGAGATTACCAGGAAACTAAAGACTCCATAGAAAGTTGGCAAAACTGCCTGAAAGAAACCAAAGATAGACTATCAAAAATTGAACACAGGCTTGCAATGTATGACCATGAAAGGGAAGATCTCTTAAAAATAACAAGGGAGCAGGCAGTAACAATTGGAAGGTTGAGGATAACAAGAGGACCCATAACTTAAGAATAAAGCATGTGAATAAAGAAGCAGGGGTCAAAACAGAAGAACTCCAAAGGCTATTCACAGAAATTATTAAGGAAAACTTCCCAAACATAGAAAAAGGAAATGATATGCAGATGTATGAAGCATACAGAACTCCAGCCACCTACAACCAAAACAGAGCTACACTCAGACACATAATAATCAAGATTCCAGGAATTCAATATAAGAACAGAATATTAAAAGCCATCAGAGAAAAGAAACAGATCACCTATAAAGGAAAACCCATCAAAATCATGGCAGACCTCGCAACACAGACCATCAAGTCAAGAAGAGCTTGGAGTGAAATAATTCAAGCCGTGAAGGAGAACAATCTCCAGCCCAGATTGATGTATCCTGCAAAATTCTTTCTAGAAATTAATGGGGAAGCAAGATGCTTCCATGACAAAGAGGAACTGAGAGAATTTGTGACCACCCTACAAAAAATACTAAAGACATTTTAGAAAGAGAGAAAAAGAATACGAGCATTTCAGGAACAGTGCCAGAGAGGTCTTATTGAATGGGACAGATAGTGGAGTGGATGAGAAAAAATAGACTACCAATGGCAGAAAAATAGAATAGCAGAAATGAGTCAGAGAAGATTGGCTATAATCTCTAGTATAGAGGGCCTCCAAATACTAACAGAGAGAAACACAGGCAGAGTAGATCAGGAGATAGGGTCCATGGGGAGGCTCTATATAAGGAGGCAGTGGGACCCTAAATAATCAGTGCACCCTATGGGAGTGAAAGGGGAGGAATTGTCTAAAAAAGGAAGGCAGAGGATATTGTTAATGGGGTAACAAGATTTAAAATCTACATTATTCTCATCACTCTGCTTGAATGGATTACATGCTATTCCAGTTTGTCTACTTACACTAGACTTTAGGACAAGGTCAGCTATCCCAAAAATAAGAGGACATAATATGATAATCATCCTTAATTTCCTATCAACTTAATCAGAAGCCCTGTGTAACTTATACTACCTTATTATGACTGATCTCATTTGAATCTGGTTTCTTAGAGTGCTATCTTGTATTGACTGATTTTATTCAAATCTGTTATGATTGATAGCATCAAGTCTAAGAGTATAGGCAACTACACTGAAGATGACAAGATTCACTAATTACCCACTCTGGTTTGATTATTGCCTGCTTTTGAAGTCTTATAATATCTCCAATGCTTTGTTTTTAATAATGTTGTTATATACTGCTGAGACATCATGGTAACCATTGTAGATCACCTTGTATTGTGGTTTTATATGACTTTTTGCTTCATCCTTTTCTAGGAATTGTTTTGCTTTGTCTTGCTTTGTTTTGTTTTTCCCTCTAATACAGAAAGGATAGATATACATGTAGAAACTCATGCATGTGTAGAGCTTATAAACAGTTTACGAGAACCAACTATATAACACATGTTGAAATGAACAACTACTTTGAAGAAAAAGAGACACTATGATACCTAGTGATGACTCTGTAATGTCACGATGTGAAATCCAGCAATACAATCATTCTTTGTTCAAAGTAATTTTAGCTTGTTTTGTTTTGTTTAAGTTCAACATACATGAAGGTATGGATAGCTGTTTTGAAGAGAACAAGAGATAACACTATGACAGCCATTCTTGACTTCCCTATTGACTGGTCTTGAGGACCTGAAATGCCCTCCTTGTCCTGCTTAGATCAGTTCCATACTATGTTGTTTCATGTGAACTCTCTGTATGTGACAATATGGACAACTATTTGGAAGAAAACAAGAGTCAATATGATAGAGAATGAATATCTCTGATTGCCTAGCTTTGAAATTTATGTCTCTTACATTGCTTTCTTGTGACCCACTTTGTTCTTTTTTGTTGTTTTTAATTTTACCCTTTTGATATAATTGCATGTATGTTTGAGTGTGTAAGATGGATGACCATATTGCTGTTTTTGTCAGATCGTGGAGCAGAACTGTTAACAGTGTCACTGTTTGAATGTCTACTTTGCATGTTTTAATTTTGTAGTTTGAACAACTATTTCCAAGATGTCAGTATGTAATTTGTCAAGTAATGATTTCTTAGTGCTTTTTGTTATTGTTGTTCTTTTCCTTTTTTCCTTGGAATTCTGGATTGTTGCCACCCTTTATTCTGTTTTGTTTGGTTTTTTTTTTCTCTTTAAATACAATTTTTTAAAAAAGGAAAAGAAAGGAAAAAAGTTAAAAAGCATAAGCAGTAAAACCAATACAACATACATATTCTGTTCCAAGTGCCAAAGGAAAAACCAAGAAAACCCAATTCCATAAGTGGGTAATTGGCTTGTCAGAAAATATAAACTAATATGTATTTTAAAATATTTTCTCCAAATTGATCCTAAATATTTTTTTCTTGAACACCTTATTCCAATCTTTCTATGATGTATCAGCAAATTATATGGTGTTTTGATCATTTTTTAAAAAAGTAAATTTATGTCAATTAAAAACTCCAATTCTGGAAAAGTAATGTCTACAGATATTTCTTACCTTTCAGAATAGTCATTAAAAATAAATAAGCAAACAGTCCCACTGGCCCCAAAATTACTGTGAGCACCCAGAAATGTTTGTTTTATGTTTTTAAACTCCACTTCAATTAAAAAATAATTCCATGAAATTAAATACACTACAGTTTGCAAGAGACCTGGGTAGAATTCCAAGAAGGAAGAGTCCACTAATCCAAGTACTTTTACACACTGACTGATGTTGTCTCTTCTAGTCTGTATCCAGATTTATTTTTACTTGGCTAGGCAGTAAGCTTTAGGAGTTTTTCTGAAAGTTCCTTTGAGGAGTGAGCTATCTACAAATTATTTCTTCAAAGTACTGCACTAATGCTTCATTTAACTGATACATTAGAAGAAATAATAGTCAAGTATTATCCTCCAAATATCTCATTCCAGTATAGTTATCAGGACTATGCTTGCTTAAGAAAGTGTACTAGGAATCTCTCTTCCTCCATTATCTGAAAAAGCTTAAGCAATAGTTAAATTATTTATTGTTCCATTTTTGTAGAACTATCATTGATAAAAAAAAACTAATGATTATTTCCTAATTGGATGTGTAGTCTGTAAATAATTATTGGGACAAGTGGAAATTAGGCCTCTGTGTTCAATAGTACAGTAGTAACATATCAAGCTTATTTTCCTAGTTTTGATGACTGTACAATGATTTTGAGGTTCAAATAATAAAAGTGTGTTTTCTGGTCAGAATATGATTAAAATTGATAATAGTCTTTTGAAATATTTATAAGTTAAGTATTAAAATAATCTATAAAGAAGAAATCAAATGAAATAATTAAATTTTTTCAAAATGAAAACCAAGTAACAAGTTATCAAACTTGGCAAAAGAAATAGAAAAAAATCATGATATCCTTAAAAAAATCAGTATTTATTAAAAGATTGAATTAAGATTAAGTATTTTGGACCAGACATAGTAGCTCTTGCTGCAATCCTAGCACTCAGGAGACTGAGGCAGGCAGATCATTGTATGTAATGATTGTATGTAATCAGTAAGCGTAACATACACTAACACCATCTACCACCTGCTACAATACACTGAAAGGGCACATACCACTGCTGTGGCGACTTGGCAAAAATGCAAAACCTTACCCTAGTAATAAGAATAACATGTAACCTCAAATTCAGGGACATTCAGCTGCGTAGCACTCTTTCCAATTAATAAGGACATAAAAGAAAAACTGAGAAACTGTACCAGGTAAAAAGAGAGTAAAGAAACATGACAACATATCGTATCTTTGGTAGAATACTTAAACAGAAAACAAAGAACATTAGAAAGGCAAAAAATAAGATAAAGATCTATCAATCTGTTAATAGGATTGCATCAAATTTATTTTCTGGCTCTAGTAAATACTCTGTGATTATGTATTATGCTAACGTTAAGGTTTAAATTAAAGGATTATGGGAATTCTATATGTTACTTCAAAAATTTTGCTGTATTTACTCTTTATTTTACTAAGTCTACAATTTATTTTGAAATGAAATGATTTTAGCAATCCACAAAAACATAAAATTAAACTGAAGGAAAACAGATTAATGTAAGTAAACAAACTTTGAAAGACAATGAAATTTCAGTTAATTTCTCAACTCTAAAATGTGGTAAAGCCAAATTTGGCTTCTATGATAACAAAAATAAAGTGGTAAAAGTACTTTAAGATTATTTCATAAATGAAGGAGCAGTTTACTAATAACAGAAATAAAAGAAAGAAAGTCTCAGATTTTAAAGATATCACAAACTTTTATAAAATAATTCAACACTTTCTTTGACAGATTTGGAATAAATTTCTCATAAAGTTCAATTTCTCACAATTGAACAAAGAATACAAAGTTTTAATAAACATATTTAAATTTTTGAAATATTAAAATTCTTTCCCCAAAATTAAATGTCTTTGCCAAAATATATTTCCAAATATTTAAGAAATACGTAACATCTGTCTTAGACAAACTCGTAAGCAAAAAGAGAAAATAACTCATTTGTAGGTACTAGTAAAATCTTAACTTCAAAACTGCGGAAGGTATTACAGAGAGTAAAATGACCAGGTCAATATCTTCCGTGAGCATAGATATAGATAGTGTTGTAAAACAAAATATCAAATTTATTCCAATGATATTTTTACTAGATGATACAGTGCTAGATCAGAATAAAGTGAAAATTTTAAAGGAATAAAAAGTTAGTTTAAATTTTAATTAATCTAAGATATAAAATAGCAGTTTGGATAAAGAATGGACTATGATCCATGTGATTATTTCAATACATGCACAGAAAATATTTGATAAATCATATCTGTGGTAGATCTTTAATGAAAAAGGAAAATATAACAAAGTATCTTTAGAAAAGAAGTCCACCCTGCACCATGCGGTGACTCGGGGTGCCGGGATAACAAGGAGCTCCTCCGCTCTGCTGGGCGGCTGTGAGCCTGCTGGGGGCGCGCTGGCTGAGAATCAAACATCTCATATCATCCTGTCCCCCATCCCATCCCTCCAGCCCCTCCCTTTAGCAAGTGGGAGCCAATGAACTACACATCTTGTGAAAAGATTGACTATGTTATTTAGTATGAGCTCCCCATATGCAAAGATATGGACAACCATTTGGAAGCAAACAAGAGACAATATGACAGATAGTGAAGATCTCTGGTTGTCTAGCTTTGAAATTTATGCTTTCTTATGTCCCGTTCTGTTCTGTTTTGTTGTGTTTAATTTTACCCCCTTTAAAATAAATTTTAAAAAAGAAAAGAAGTTCACAACAAATATCACACCTACTAGGAAAATATAGATTCTTTTCTCTGTTATCAGAAACAAGCCAATACTATCCAATACTGTGTTTTAGTCTTAACCACAGCAATTTGATATGAGAAAATGTATAAGGGAAACAAAGTGGTAATTTGGCAATAAAAAGCAAAAATAGTCATTAGTTTCTATCTTTAAAAAACTCAGATAAATATATCAATACATTATTAAATTAACGAATTGTGCAAGGATTCTGAGAATACAGTAAATATGCAAAATACCTATTATGTTTCTATATACTCAAAACAAAAAATTTTCTAACTTTTAAAAATTCCGTTTTTAAAAAAAAATCCATTCACTCTTGGTAAAATCTCCTAAACACTTGAATTTTAAACAAGCTAATAATACCTCCTCAAGGAAACGATAACTCTTAAAATTGTATAAATAGAAAAACACATAATGTTTGTATGTTTGACGTGTTAAAAGTTCAACAAGTTAAAGAGTTTAGTTTCTCTGTGTTGACTATCAATTTAATGCAAACTCAAAGAAAGTCTTTGTTTACACACATTCATTTGTTGTAAAGAATTACAGTGGATTAAGTTAGACTAGAAAGTTAAATATTGCATGATTTCACTTATGGGAGTAACCCACAGGAAAAACATACTGTGAAATAAAGGGAAAATGGCAGAAATTAGAGAGGCACACATTTTAAAACTGAAGAAAGAGCACAAAGGTAAGGTGAAGAGGGAAAGTGAAGGGAAAGACATAAAAATGTGCACAATATCATCTGTGTGTGTGTATGTGTATAGGTGTATCATGTGTGTGTTTGCAGGTGTATATACTTACTTATTCCCTTACTTATTCCCTAAAATCTTAAAAAATCTCAGTGGGAAACTTCCAATTTATTTTGGTGATAAAAGTTATATGTAATTTCAAAGGAACAAGAGTAACAATCTTGGTCAAAGTTGATTGCCTCTGACTAAATATATCATCAATATTGTAAATTCTATGTTCATTAAAATAATGTGGTCCTGGTGCCAAACAAAATATCTCTGTTACTTTTAAGGTTTAGCTTTCTGTTGTTGTATTTCTCAGTCCTTCAAAAGAATTTTTCAAAATTCTGTAGCACCTTTTATGATAGCAATATGATAAAATAATTACATTAGAACTGTTTACATGCGTGATTTCACTTTAGACTAAACTTTTCAGACAATGATTATTCCAACTAATAATCCTCAAACCCAACAGGGTTTCTGAGGTACATCAAATACTCCGGAAAATATGGGATAAATGATAAAATAATACGAGAGAGGATATTTTCCTTAGTCAACAATATCCCAGAACAGAAAGTCTGTCTTTACCTCCAATGTCTGGACGAAGTTTATTGTCATAACCTTGAAGCAAGGAGTTGAGAATTTGTGTAATATCTCCTTCATGAATTTTTGGTGCCAAGACCCATGTTTTGTTCACTGTTAAATCTTCATCATCTTCATCGTCGACTTTATCAACACTAAATAGTTGAAAGAAAATTTTTCAATGACATAAAGTTAATCAAACTGTATACAGAATACTTTAAGATTAGTATAATTGCATAAAGAAGTATAAGGGATGGAAAAACTTTCAGAAATGTTACTGTCATTAAGACCAATGCTTTTATCCTGTGAACTATCCTGATATAATAATGCTCAGAAATTAATAATTTAGTGCAACAAACATAATGTACAGCACTAAAATAATAAATGTTGACTATTCCCACAGCTACCATTAAAATTCTTACAAATCTCGGACTAACCATGTAAATGCTACACCATCTGCACAACCATACATGCTGACCCCAAATAATAAAAATTACAAGGTAAAGAATTAGGTAAAGAGTTACAATAGGCTAGGAAAATAAATTGAAATATATGTATATAAAAAGATTAAGGGGGCCAGGGATTTAGCTCAGTGGCTTAAGCGCCTGCCTGGCAAGCGTGAGGTCGTGAGTTTGATCCCCAGTACCCAAAAAATAAAATAAAATAAAATAAAATAAAATAAAATAAAATAAAATAAAAAGATTAAGGAAAGGTACATGAAGAGGTATTTGAAGGAAAGAAAAGCACTGCTTGCACGCTTGCACACATCCCCACTCCCCAGCTAGTTTTTCTGGCCACACCTCATCATGAACAAGGGTAGGATTCACTTTCATTCTAAATTGTGATAGAAATATGCAGAAAAGTATCAACTTACCTACAATTCATCAAAACTAACTAAATTTTCTATATTACAGGAAAATAAACCAATTCTAGTTTGAGGAAAGCAATTCCAGACTTAGCAACACAGACAATTTTAGTACATGTTTAGTGCTCCAGTCGAAAAGTACCTAAAAGACAAAATACTAACACTGGTAAATCTCTAACACAATAAGTTATTTATGTATATTTGAGAAGTATGCTTCTTTCCAGCAGCAAACCTGACAATATCTGAAAAGCTTTAGTTGATCTTTGTATACTTCTATTCAGAATTCTTTTGCTTTGGACCTAAACATCTTCATAAATACAGGTCTCTCTCCTTTATGAACATTTCTATAGTTTGGATCTTAAATGGCATCCAAGATCTTCTGTGTCTGAGACTTGATCCTCACCCCTGTCACTCATGGGAGATCATGGAAACGTTAAGAGCAGGGACCAAGTGGGAGGAAGTTAGATCACTTGAGAATGCTTTAAACGGGACTGAGACTCTGCTGTTTTCCTCTTCTTCTCCCTTTGCTTCTACTGTCTTGAAGCAGCATATAGGGCCATGTGCTTTTCCCACCATGATGAGCTCCCTTGCCACTACTCTAAGAGGTACAGGGCCAACTAATGACAGGCAGAAGCCTCCAAACCTAGAGAAAAAATAAGTATTTTCTCCTAATAAGCTCAGATTTTTTATAGTCACAGAAAGCTGACTAGCATAAATAGATTGAAATTTCATCTTAAAGAATGTCTCCTTGCATGTTCTTAATGCCATGAATAGTAATTACCAACAGGTAAAGGAATGCATTATTTTTTCCAGTGTCTTTCCTCTTCTTCCTGTCAGAGGATTATAATTCACACTGACTTCTAACTTGGTAGTACTACTTCTGACAGGAGGGTTACATAGTTGTCTCTCCTGTTGAACTCAGGTGAGGTTCTGTGATTGGCTATGTCTTATGGAAAACTAGTGACATGTGTCACTACCAAGCAGAAGACTCCGTGCCATTGAAGTCATTGAGATCTCTTTCGTCTTGCAAGATAAGCGTCCATATTCAGATGCCAATGAGTTATTGCACTCCCCTCATCAAACTGACATGGGCTGAGCCAGAATGGAACCACAATGAACAAGAAATCTGAGAGAAAAACCGCAAGGATTAGAAGCCACTGAGGTTTGAGAGTAGTCCATTACCAAGGCACATCCCGGTATATCCCAGGGAATAGCACCTGTGCAGTTCATTTTGCTTTCCTTTATTGTTTTTCATTTATTTACTAATTTATTTACAGATGTTAAATAATATGTGCCTCCATTTGGCTACTAAAAATGTCACTTTCTCCTATGAATGCCACTTCTCTTAAATAGACAGCCTTCAAATTTCAGCCAAAACAAAGTGAGCCTCCATCAAATGAAAATATAATGTAGATAAATAGATTGTGCTTATTACAAAATCTCAAGGCCTCTAGTCAGAAGTTAACTATCAGATTCCAAGACCTATGCGTCTTCTATTTCATTATATCCCAATGCTTTACAGATGAGGGACCAATCTGAGAAGTTAGCTTGACAACAGTGGCACTGGTAACACAGTAGACCTAGGGCTCCAATGCCTGCACTTACAAGGAAAACCCATCATTTTCTATGTGAATGAAATTTACAAAAAATCTTTAATGTCTAATTCCTATGAATGAATTAGATATTACAAAATGTAAATAGATCAATTATGACCACACAGGTATTTAAATATATTTTTCACTTGCATATTAATTGTAGTAATTGACGTGCTAAATTTAACTGTGTAAATTGTATACTCCTGAAATAGCATGATTTCCTTCAAATTTTTGTTATTTTTCTCTAAATAAAATAAATAAATACAGTCATAGATTAAATATAGGAAATGCTGAAGTATTAAGAATCTCTGTGGGTGTATCATCGTGGAGAGTTTGCTTATCTAGTTAAGCTTTTTGAGACATAGGCAACAACCAAAATAGGTTTCCCAGATTTCAAGAATGAAATGTCTGTCAGGTGGATTGGTGGCAGGTTACTACACGCAGAAAGCAGTTGTTTTGTTCTTGAAATATGATTGTACTCAAATGGAAGTTCCCAGAAAAAGCTTTCATTACTTTGTACCATAAAAACATCTTGGTAACCAGAAAGCACAGGTTCATAGTATTTCCTATTTTATTCTGTTCAATTCACAGAGATAATATCGACTGACTTCAGTAATTTTACAAAAAGTCATCTTTTCTCATTTTTGCACATAACAGAAAGGAAATTTCACTATAGTTAATTTGTGTATACCTTCTCTTCATGCTATATAAATTATCTTCAAAATATTCATCAGTTACTTCCAATATTATATTATTGTTATTGGGTGATTAGAAAGGGCTTAATTAAAAAACCTATTATAATATCTCTGAAATTGAGGTTTCTTTAGCAGGGATGAGTGAATGTTTGTAACTTTTATGTGTTTTTATGGATATTCATTTGGGGGAAACACAGCTGTGATTATCTAAATATGTTGAGGTTTTCTGGATTTATATTGTTGTAGTCACTTTCCTCGTTGTGGGGACAAAATAGCTTATTTTGGCTCACATTGTAAAAATTTCAGTCTTCGCATGGTCAGTGCCATGGCTGACTGCTGTAGATGGAGAAAAGCTGACCACCTCATGCAGACAGGCAGAGCAGAGAGCAAAACGAGGAGCCCAGAGGGAAATACAAACTACAAAAGTCACACCTGCAGTGACACATACCACAGTGACCTGTCAGAGAAGTAGATTCCACCTTCCAGCAGCAAGTGAGCTATGCACCCCCACCACCCAATCGCCTTTCTTTTTTTTTTTTTCTTTTATCGGTACCGGGGATCGAACTCATGACCGTGCGCTTGCAAGGCAGGCGCTTCTGCTGCTGAGCTAAATCTCCAGACCCAACCCAACCACCTTTCAAAGGTCCTGCTTTGAGCACAAGGCTTTGAAGGAACAGCCAGATATAAATCATAACTATACTCAAGCACATTGTAAAAGTAATTTACATTAGCACAATTTTAACCTCAGTGGAAATACTTTTAGATTCTTGATTATGAAACTTTTCTAGTTGTTTGTTATAATGATTGATGTCTTCAGTGCTATTACTAGGAATTTTGCACCTACAATACACTATGTTATAGAATGTCTATTTGGTTTCATACAGTATTTTTTTTATTTTAATCTATCCACATTAATTTCATGAATAAACAATTACATACTTACTTTACAAATGAGAGCAAAGAAAATCCCAGTACATGCTACTACAGTATTAAATAATATAACCAGGATTTAAGCAAGGTGGACTTATTTTGAAAATGTTTTCTTTCCTTTGAAGTTTCCCAAACACCATTACATTTCCCTTTTATTGAACAATCTAGGTAGTTGGATTTTGTATTTTACAATTCAAAACAACATAGCAACATTATAATTCATCTGGATTGTGTGAGGCTCGCATGCCTGGTCTCTAGCATGAGTTCTGAGTCTATGAACTAGAAATCTCAAATCACACCTCGTCTGATGCAAAAAAGAGTTTCTATTGTGCTCAGTTGCCAACACAATATTTTGCCTCATTTATGGAAGATTACCACGTACGGAAAATGTGTAGTCAAAGGAATGCAAAGACAAGTCATGTTGTATTCTGAATCTGGATGGCCATATTTTCAAATAACGAATATACCATTTAAATGATATAGAAGCATTTAGACCAAAATGCTTATTGCAGCATTATATGATGGGACAACTTCAAACAATAAGCGGGTGTCACAATAAAAAATAACATAATCACAAAATGGAATATAAAGATTTCTTCAACTAACAGTAGTGAAGAGTCTGTTAGAACATGAAATTATGTTTATAAATTCATATTGTGTGAAAATAGCATAAAACATTTGGTTTCTATCATTTATGTATAACCTTTGGAAAACAAAATAAAGTGTTTACTCCATGTGCTATGAGATGTGAAATGTAGAAGATTTCCTTTCTCCTGCATTTTAATACGATCCTACAATTTCCTGTATACATTTTATAAAACTGTATTAAGATACAAAAAGAAATTCATTTGACAGGAATGCCTACAAATGAACCGCCTCTTCTATGCCAGAAACTGCTCAGCAGTTAATTTCTAATCATAGAAGATAAATAATTAAATACAGTCTTCTACGGAGAGAGGTAGAACATTATAACCTGTCAAGTAAATTTTTAGAGCAGCTGTGAAAATTTGCCACTTGATCCTCTGGCCCAGGCACGTTAGCTGCGTGAGCATGCTGCCAGTGCCACAGACCAAGGTGAGTCTGCACAGACGCCTGCTGCCCCAGAAAGGAAATAACTGAAGGTTGCATCATTGTAGATTCAGTCCGTTATCACCTGGGTGAGGCAACCACAAAAGGGCACCTTCCTTGAAGGACTTCTCCTGGCCCTGCCCAAGGGTTCTTGGAATGTGCTCGCACTCTGACATTCACGTGATCCAAGTTTCCTCTCCTGTTTTCACAGGTGTCAGTTATTCAGGCTTAGCTAAAGCATCTCTGCATTCCAGCCTTCTCGTTCTCCCCTTTCACCTTTCCCAGACATGGCTTTCAAAATTCTCGCAACACGTCTAATCTCAGCTTGGCATCAGCTTCTCAGAGGCTTCTGCTTTCCTTTCACAATTACAACCTCAAACCTTAAAGAAAGTCTTGGGTTGGTGTAATATTGCATCTTTTTGTCTTACTAACCCTTTATTAACCACATCATATGTACAAACTTCTCAGACTCTAGGAGAAATTTCATAAGAAAAATATCTTAATGACTGTACTGCTGTGATATAACACAGCATTTTGAACTAATAACTACTAGATAATTTAAATACTACTCCATACAGTAAAGAAGGAAAGCCATCTTTATTGCTGAAGAAAAAATACATGCCTATAGTAAGTCAGTTATCACAAACCATTTTTTATGGTACTTGTTTACTGAAGTTTGCCCCAGACATTTCTATTTTATACTCATCACCTTGAGTATAGCACCTTCTCATTCCTTGAATGCCCTACTTCGGATAATAAATTATACAGTCATCCTGTAGATAGTGCACGTAACAATGACGGCAAGCGCTCTGATTCTGACACAAGGGAGCCTCTTCCATTATTCTGCTAAGGAAGCAGAGATGAAACCCAGAGCAGTTTAATCAGCTGCCTGAAAATTTGACTAAATCCTAAAGGGATATTAACAGATTGTTTTCCCCATTGTTTGAAAAAAATGTTATAAGTGCAAAAGAAATACATTGATGAGGTCATTTCTTATATTTCTTTGAAAGAAAAATGAGAAGTACTGTTTCTTATGCTAAGTATATATGGGGGGAAAGTCACTGGGAAGTACATGTAAGTATTTTGTGAGCCCTGCTACCACAATGATACTTGTGAATTAGTTATCCACATGGGGGAAAAATTCAAACAGACTTGTTAAAAAATTATCATCAAATTTATTTATCTTTTTATTATTTGAGATTACCAGAATTTGATATTCTACAATTAGATATGGCAAAATATTATTAATGTGAGTAAACTAATTCAAAAAATCTGATGATAGTTAAATATACTTGGTAAAAATAACCTGAGTTTATGCCTTTTATGCTGAGAAATAATTAAATATCTTCTGATATCTTGTTTACCACTATTATAATTTTAAGGTCATTGAGTACAATTAACTAACTGGGTTGTTTTGCTACTCCTATCATTTTAATATTAATAAATACAGTTAAGTGGATTGTTTATGTAGTATTAACATTTTTTCACTTACATGAGAAAAGGCATAGGTAATTAGTGTGAGAAACACACTGTCAAACTGAAATTTTACATGTTTTACGTCATGATCAAAACCACATTTAAACTAAATTTTCTGATTGGATTTCCATAATTAAGTATATGCAATGACTCCAAAGAGCCTACAAAATTTATATTGGTGGCCTTCCATGTGGATATCTCTAGAGACAAGACATTTGAAGCATGATATTAAAACTTGTCATGTCGCACCCTTTACATAAATAAGGAGACTGGAATTCTAAAAATGGTGCTATTACTATAAATTTAATGTCACATGTAAAAATCTACATATATCAATGATCAAACTTACCATATTGTACAGAGACTGGCTTCTAGTTAAAATATACTTGGTGGTTGTGGTGGAAATAAGTCATTGTGAAATATTTTAAGGACTCTAAATCAATACATAGTAGTGCAACTACCAACTGTCTATTAACAAAATAACCAGTTTAAGACAAAGCCATCTACCTTCCTCTCCTTTTCCAATGTTTAATGATCACAATGAACATGACAGTGTTACAGTAAATATGATACTAAGAATTTATCATTGTATTTTTCTAGATACATATGCATCCGTAATTGATACAAAGATATATGTAACTAAAAATTTTATTAATGCAAATAATCATATAATTCATTTTCCAATCTAATGGATAAGAATAGTACTTAATTATCACTCCATCACATTCTACCATAAGTAGAATACTTGTAAAAGTCTCTTTGATAAGTAGAACAATGCTCTATGAATGACACTTATTCAAGTCTATTGGTCATTATGTGAATTGCACTACAGTTTGGATTTAAAGACTAAATTTAAAAATTAATAATATTTTATTAAACTTTACATAATAAAAAAGACAAAGAGAAAGAGAAAAAAATAAATTCCCAAACACTGTGTTTGATAAACAAGAAATTTTGGAAAATTCAGAATGCACGAAGGGGCTAGAGATATCTGAGGGAGCTGGCAGAATGGGTGTTTCTGAGGTTAGACATTTGATGCAAAGTAAAAACAATTTTAAAAAACAGAAGCACTGTTGGCAGATGTGTCTTTTTTAAAACAAACTTGCTGAAAACAAACAAAGTGAAATGAAAGCCAATTTGCTGAGGCAAAAATAAGATATAATAATACAGCTATGTACATACAGAGCTGTTTTTTGTTGCTGTTATTGTTTTGTTTGTTTGTTTGTTTGTTTGTTTTTATGAAGTCGAAGCATATCTGCACTGTGAGTAGCCCTATCTTGCCTCCCTAGACATTTAGGTGCTTTGGAGAATACTGAATAATTAGCAAAACAGAAGACTATTTTTTAAAGTAGGTTATTGAGGAAGACTTGAAAAAAAGAAAAACATTAACTTATACTTCATTAGCATAACTCACATCTGACAATATTGATATAGTCAAAATTAATCTAAATGTCAAATATAGATTTAATCAATATCATACTATTTCTAGACACATACTGCTCCAATTTTCTGAAAATGCTTACAAGTTAATGTGTATATGGTCAAAAAAATAAAACCAAACAAGCAACAATTGGTCAGAATTATTTTCTTCTCAAGATGGCAATAGTTCTTTGCTTTCCGCAGCCACAGATGCCTAGTTTTATGGCCCTTTACATGATATGTGTATCTAATTTGTCTTTTTCTAAAGACAATCCTTAGGCATGTGCTCTAAACCTATCTGATTGTAGGAACCCATCTCTTAAGTTAAATTGCTTTAGAGGGTGTAGACACATGACCCTCAACTTAAGACAACCTTTTATTTCTGAAAGTAAAAAGTTGTTAATTTTCAGTGGAATCCAGTTAATGTCTTAGTTTAAGAAGGAACATGCAATGATTTCTGCAGCCAAGATCTCAGGTCTTCCATCCTCAGTCACCTCAGATACTTTGCTGTTCAATTCTTCTTTGGGTCCAGGGAATACTCTACAGGTAGTCAGTTATGTGTTTGTTTGTTTTATTTATTTTGCTTAAATGTGGTTTTGCTATTTAGTACGAAAACAATATTATTCTGTAGAACTCCTTAGACAAGTATGCTTAGATAAGGGAAGACATGTTCCTTGTTTTATTTCATATTGACAAGAAAGTGACAAGAAAACCAGAGAAAAGCCTGTGCACCTAATTCACTACTACATGTCTGAGCCCAGCAGCTGCAAAGGTAGCTAATGGCAGAGCTTAGGTTATATTCAGAGCTCTTCATCAGAGTGAATAATCTTGTCTACCAGCTAACATTTCAAATGTGCAGGCTTTGTGAGCTGAAAATACGGTCTGGTGAGAACACTATTACTTTAATTTACATAAAAGCTTATAAGTTCATTACTTAAACAAAGAACAATTAGCCTTACTGTACTTGAATGGATTATGAGATGTTCAATATTTTACATTCAATAATTACCGCATATATTAATTTCTTTTCTTTTACCTAACACCGTCTTTTCTTATTGCCTACTCTGGCCCTCAGAAATATTTTAAGTAACATTTTTGTATTAATTGGAGATGATTAGATATAATAATTTTCCAGGGATGTCATTAAGCTGGATATGAAAATAATCATTAGGGAAATACAATCCTGGGTATCACTTCATCCTCTTTCAGGCTTCCAATGTAGCTTCTTCTATATCACTATTTTGTACATGATTTTACAGTTATGTATGGGTCCCCCTTGCACTATTGAATATCATTTCTTTTTCACTATTCACTAATTAGTAAATCAATGTAGTTTGTCATCTCTCAGTTGTTTCAATATGCTTTGTGGAAACGTGAATAAATTGATTGTTATATGTTTCCATGAGACTATCATTAAAGTACACATGCTTTAAGTACTTTACCATAAATATTACTATTTAGTCTTGCAATGCAATCACTCTAAATTTTACAAATACATACACATATACAAATGTATACATAAATACTCATTTTCATTCAGTTTCATTCTTGTTGCCTTTATGTATCCCTCCTTCCCTCTCCCTCTTTTACCTACCTTCCTTTTTTCTTTTCTTCCACTATCTCCTGCTCTGTCTCATATATGAAATTATGATTGTGACATAAAAATTATACAGTTTTAGATCCTTGGGTATATTCAATTACTCCCTTGACATTATTTTGAGCAGATCAGTAAGCCTGCTGTATTTTAATTTATATTCTCTACTATAAAAGTTAATTTATTTTCAACAACAAAATCTTCTATTCCTGACTCAATAATATCTTTTACCAAAGACTTTGACTTTTAAAATATTTTTAAATTATTACAATTATAAATTATTACAATTTATAATTAAAATTATTACAATTTTAAATTATTGCAATTTTTTCTTCAAAGGTTTCTCTATAGTTGGTGATATAAATATTTAATTTTACCTTTGATAAATGTAAATATATGACAGATTATCAATACCAAAAAGAGACACGATTCTAAAAGTATGATGGATAAAGCTCAGTAGATTTCCAAGTACACTCTAAGTATTCATTAAATATTTTAATACTATAAGAAGTGGCATTAGAGAAAAGTTCTTTATCAGTCAGTCCGGAATGTTTGGGGAACATATTCTGTGGAAGATGCTAGTAGGTTTGGAATGAAAAGACATGCCATGTAGATGTACCAGCACCATGATGCATATAATTATGTACTGCAAACAAGTACTCATAAAAATAAAACCTTAAGATATATAATGCTGCACAAACTTTAGATGGCGAGAGAAAATGAATTTTTAATTTCATTATAAGGATTTCTTAAGAAACAAACAAAATGACCCTCCTTTGCTCAGCATAAAGTTCAAGATGGACAATATTTTAAATTCAATAATTGTTAAACATATGAAAGTTTCTAAAGTAATAGCTCATCCAAGGAAACAAATAGTATAGTCTAAAACTGTTAAGCAAATTTTTAAAAAAAACTGCTGATAATTATACTAAGTTTTTGATACAGTTTAGGTATGTCACCAAATTTTGTAGGGACTAATGTTTTGCTCAGTCTCTTGAACTGGAAAAAAATTTTTTTTCAATTCAGGATTGCTTAATACAGTTCAGGCACGTAATCTTCAAGTAACTGCTAAAGGAGAAACTTCTGATCTGACATATCATAAAACTTAGTAAACATGAAAAGAATTTATTATTTCACAACAACCTTAGTAACAGACATTATGCTAAAGTTATGAACACATTTTGTTAGTTCTTACTGCTATCCACAGTGTGGAAATTACACCAGTTTTCTTTTCTAATACAATCACAGGGCCTAGGAGAGCGCTTGGCCCAGGATGGGCATTCTATTATTACTTGTTTCAAGAATGAATGATGAGCATGTGTCTTATAGCTAGGCATTTTGAGGGACTTCTATTAGTGAAGATAACTGAGATGATAAGAGGTTTAAATAACTCTCCTAATAGTCACTTTTAGTAACTGACACAGGTAGATTTCATTACAAAGTCTTTAATTACTAAAAAAATTTCCTCTCACTATCCCCACCTGGAGAATCTCTATAGTTAGTATCAATATAAAAATTAGAGAAATACTTTAAATACACAGATAAAGTGATGTAATATTCATCCCCAAAAGACTGGATCCTATTTAGAGCATTCCTTATTTCACTGAAATAAACAATGCCTACTATGTGCTCACAATCTGGCCTCCCATCACAACACCTCTGCCCTTAAACTGTCCCTTAGCATGGCTAATACTTCACCTATTTCTAGTATTTTTTTCCAGTACTACCTGATAATATTAAAGAGGGCTATTTAATATTATAATCTGTTATGACTCAAAATTCCATAAATTCCTTACCCAGTTAATTTTTTCTATAACATTAATCATATTCTAAAATTGTACATGTAACTGATGAAGTAGTTTTACTCTCATTAAATAATAGCTGACTAGTTAGGCTAACAGAAAAAGAAAACTTTATGAAGAACAACCCAATATCATGTTTATTTTGTACTGTTGAATATTTCTCCTTCTGAGTGTCAATGGCAAAGAGCAGAAATGATTTCTGTCTCTAGCTTATTAATTTATCCCAAATATTTAAAACATTATCTGTCATTCACAAGTTCAATGCCTATGTGTTAAATAAATTTTTAAAAATATGGCCCCATCTGTGAGCTATTGCGTGGGTTAAGTAGTAAGCCAGGTAGTATTTACGTACAGACATCATACACATTTCTATCGGCATAGTAGTCAAGCAACAAGTTCAGGAAACAAGTGCATATTTACCTTTAAGTTTCAGAGTGTGAAATGTTGTAAAGTCAAAGTCCTTAAGAATTACCTTTCCAAGAATAACTATGAGTCATGATATTATTTATACATGAAAGCCAAAGGAAAATAAAATGTTAAAAAGATTTTTGAGTGATCAAAAGACCGTGGATGTTTAAACTTTTAAAATTGGAATAGAAGTTACATTGCCTTTAGGACTCTTCAAAATGCGTCCCCTTGCTTGTGAAATAACTATTTCACACTTATTTTCACTTTCTGAAGCATTTTTCCTGAGTGTCTTTACAAAGTATGATTAAAAACAAATATGGTGAATGGTGCTGATGAGTGCCATCCAATAGAAAGGCAGCTCGTAAAATAGATAACGTGCGCCTTTGGCTACATTACTCACTAGATCTGGCACCTGTGACTTCTGGCTTTCTCCAAAGGCAAAATGACCATGAAAGATACACATTTCGAACTGATTAAGGAAATCCAGACAACCACTATAGTACAACTAAAGATACTCTGGAAAAAAACGACAATTGCTTCAGGTAATGACAAGAATGATGCCATAAGTGTGTTTTTTGTGGCAAATTAATGGCAATGTGCCTTGGCTGTAAATTTTTAAATTTCAAAACCTACCATATATTTTGATCATGCATCAAATTTTACCTTCATATTATAGTTGCTAAATCCATTTGTACAAAGTTCCTTTCTAGAGTTGAAGCTCTGAATATTATTGCGCATAAAAGCTTGTTGAGAAATGATATAAATAAAATGGCAGCAATCTAAAATCTGAATGAACTTTAAAGAGGCTTTAAAATGAATGTCCACTGATTAAATAATTATATTATTTCTTTGATGGAAAACAGGACCCACTTGTTGATGTATATGGAGACAAATGATTTAGAAATTTGAGCAAAGGAGACCAAATTTAGAATCTTAGGTGAGTGTGGTCCACTGTGTGCTTTCAAACTTTTCAGTACTTACCATAGATTGATCACACTGCTAAGTTAATCTACCATAGAGTGTTTACATTGCTGAATTGCTCAATGTGATGTTGTTAGAATCTAGTCTGAAGTCAGGCACATATTAAAAGTATAAATATCAAAAAATTACTAAGTAAGTGAATGAGTTGAAGAGAGGTTAAAGCGTATTATGTTAATTTGGGGTAAAATTACAGTAAATTGGAAAAAAACTAAAATTACCATACAGAATGAAAGAATTATGATAGCTCACCTTACATAGATTTAAATTCAAATTGCAGTAGTTTTCTGGTATTAGTATATTAATACTACAACATAAATAAAGCAGAAGAAAAAAAAACTGCGTTCTTTCATAGATGCAATACAACCTGTAACATGATTAAAAGAAAATGTAACAGAAAATTAAAAGTCTAGTGTGAATGAAACCAAAAGAATGAACTGAGGACTATCAGAGTAGATACATATAAAGATGGAATAAACATTTTTACAATGAAACAATAATCATTAACAACTCATTCTTAAATTGTAAATTAGATCAACTTTAATCAGAATCTTAAATTTTATATATAATCTCTTAAAACAATTCTATTTAACAATCAGTATGACAATTTATAAGAAATTACTGAGAAAGAGTTTTTGGTTTGAATTTGTCCTGTCAAAATAAAAACAGTTACTGTAATCAAAGCCTATTGTAGTAAAGCATAAAGGAATCAGTGAGAACAAGTAAAGCTTAGAAAAACAGATTCTAATTGTAAAGAAATGGTAAGTATGATAAAAGTGATTCATTCTTTTAAAGATAAAAGGATGAATTATACAAAAATTGATTTTAAATGCCCATTAAGTTAAAAGAAAAAATATCAAATTCTTAACTTGCAAAGAAAATTTCAAATGCAGTAAACAGCAAATATAGTAACCAAAGTATAAAATTATTTAAGAAGCTGCAAATATATTTGACTTTTAGAATGAAGAACCCAGTACAGATAATATATAACCAAAATAGTGATAGAAAAAAATAACAAAAAATTGAAAAGAATTTATGGATAACAATAGATCACTCTAGATAACACTAGAGATAAGATTCCCTGAAAGAAATTTACAACATAACTGGTATACAGAATTTGAGGGTAGGAGACAAATAGATAAAATTGTGCTGCAATTTAAATTGTGACAAAAATGTCAGTTTATTACAACTTATTAAAAGATCCATCATATCCAGTAATGGTGACAATATGGATAAATGACATCTTTATTACCATTAATAGAACATGAAATATGCCTATTATAAGAAATATTCTTTTAAAACCTTGAAATAAAGATATGCACATTTGTGTAACCTTTATGCACAAAAATAAAAAGATCACACCAAAGTTAGAGACTATCTATTATGGAATAATTCTATAACTTACAAAACTTCCTTATGCCACACCACAATTAAGAACATTAACATAGAAAGATATTTGGGCTTTCAGTAGTGTTTCATTGTTGTTCACAAAGAAGATTTTTGGATAATTCTTAAACCTACCAGACATCGTTTATCTAATTAGATTACAATCAAAAATGTAAAACTCTATTAGCTAATAAGAAAGGAACAGAACGATACCACAGAATTTTTTAAAACTCATACAGTAGCATATAATTAGTAAAAGGATAAAAAGTTATAAAACATTTTCTTATTTTCTTTGATTATGGATTTGAACTACAAACTACTAATAAAACAACAGTTTTCCAGTGTTTGGATTCATTTAGGTTTGAATTACTTTGTTGGGAAGTTTCCCCCATATTATTTAAAATGCAGTTTAGAGAATTATGAAATGTTCCTGCCCTAACTAGTCTCATGGATGAGGAGAAGAGTCAGAGACTAACATGGTCTTTTGAAACCACTTTCACGTGAGCATTTGTTAACTGAAGAGAACGGAAAATAGTTGGTATTGTAGTATATTTTTAAAAAGATCACTGAGTACAGAGTACATTAAAATGAATACTACATTCTCTGGTTTTCCACTTTATAGAAGTTGTCAAGACATAAATTACATTTATAAATGATACAACCCTTCATGACACTCACATTTTCTAAATCTTTGATGGTTTTATTCATCAGATAAGTGCTTCAATTCTGTTAAAAATTTTACAAAGTGAAGGTGTCATATTGAGGCTTATTAAATTATAAAATATACTGAAAAACCTTAAAAGTAGAGGAAATGGGAATCAATTCCACTGAATGCAAAAGTGTTTTCTTTTTTTCAGTCTTGGGAATCTTAATATAAGTGAAATATTTTCATTAACATGAGATCATTTTGAATTACTCATTTCAAAAGGGACATAATACAAATAATTATCACAGAATTTACAACCATTCTTTGTAATGTATCCTAGATATGACAATTTGAGGTTTTTATTAAGGGAATTGTTATTAAAGATATCTTAGCTACATGCTAATGAGTCAAAGCAAGGATAGTTTAGGGAACAGAGATGCCTGAGAAGCACTTGTCTTCAGTTCAGCCAACAAGGTTACTTTGTGCTAGTTAACCTTGCTACTGAGTGAAAAAGACACTTTGTACTGAAGACACTATGACATGTTACAAAATTACTCTGATAATATTTCACTCCTAGGAGGACTGAGAGAAGAATCTGTCCCTGTATAGAAGCAGCACACATTTTGGTAAATTGCAGGTGATGTGCCTGGAAATCTCCCCTCTTCTCCGCCCCACCTCACCAAAATAACACGGTGGCCAGGGCCCGTCACTGTAGCAGTCTTAAAGCTATCTAGGGAATGAAATCACATTTTGACCACACTATATTAAAATATTTATATTAAACTCAATATATAAATGACAGATTTTCTGGTTTACACAGTCCAGTTATAGTTTGGAGAGCAGAGGTTATGTTTATTTCCCTGTCTCTTTGTTAGTGCAATTTCTGTTACTTTATTGTTCTGTTTGGTCAAAAATAAGAAGCCATATTAAATTTCCGAACAGATTTTCTTTAAAAGAAAAGATTTCGGGTAAGCACGCCCTTCATCCGCAGGGAACTGCCCGGAGATCAGCATCCGGGCCAGGTGTGTTTAGGCCCGTAGCCCCGCCCTTCACGCCCAGGAAGTCCCCCAAAAAGCAGCATCTCAGGCTGTCCCTTTGGGACCCGAAAATCCAGGATCTTAGAGTGGCCTGAGCTGTTTGGATTGAAAGTCTGCGCGGACCTGCATCTCGGCGGGACTCTTTGGGACTGGTAAGCACGCCCTTCATCCGCAGGGAACTGCCTGGAGATCAGCATCTGGGCCAGGTGTGTTTGGGCCTGTAGCCCTGCCCTTCACGCCCAGAAAGTCTCCCAGAAGGCAGCATCTCAGGCTGTCCCTTTGGGACCCGAAACTCCCGGATCG